>RBNI01001407.1:0-22600 GCA_003990745.1 Jimgerdemannia flammicorona | reverse complement strand
TTTTTTTTAACAGACTCATATCCCACAGAATTTTATTGGAAGGGAACCTAGACTATATAGGCCAAAACCCTCCCCCACCACCCACCAAGTACTGTTCCCCCATTAATCTAGGCTAGCTATTGTCCAGCAGCTCGACCATGCCAGACGCAGCAGGGCCTATGTTGGCCCACATCTCATTCTGTATACCATGCTCTCCCTACCACCAGGGGAAATCCAACTATATGCCAACAACTGAAAGCACATGCCCGAGAACCCAATGTATGTACAAGACCATGCCCGAGCTGAATAGAATAGCTCCTGCCACCCCAAATAGAATAACAGGCAAAGAAAAACTCTCATCAAAGTACAACACAATGGGTAGGGCCTGGTTCTCCCAGTCGAGGTGAGTAAAGAACTTACATGTGAGGCAGGAGGAGACCCCCAATACCCCACTACTCAAGCCTGTGGGCCTCGATCACATTGCCATATCAGCTCCCAGTTCCAGTTGAGTGTAGCCAAGATGCCTGAAATGGGTAGCCTTGGGCCCCCCAACCCCCCCTAATGACTGGGGCCCAACCCCGCTGACCGCCAAAAGAAGCTGAGAGTGATACCTACTACCTAACCATACTGCACCAATCAAAAGGCCCCACCGAAGTAGCACTTGCCCCAGCCCCAACGACCACCCCCAGCCTGGTACCCTACTGGTTCACCATTATCACCCTTCCTCCTATCTGTGATGGCCATCTCCCCTCTCATCCCGACAACATCTGAAAAACAGTCACCTATGCCAGAACTGTGCTCGCCGGGAAGCTCGCCAAAGCCAGAGGGCCCTACTACAGGTACCGAAGACCTGCAGGTAGCCTATACTGAGCACTTGATGCCCAAGGTCGGCCGACTCCCTACATAGCCCAAGACATACCGAGACAACTCCTTATTGGCAATGGCAAAAGGAAGAAGGCGCCACACCAAAACGGGCACACCCCAGATGCAGTGTAAGAGGGTTGCTTTTTAGGGTAACTATTACATAGTTCTGAAAGGGTTTTCTGTAAGTTCTGGATATTCTGAAAGACTATTTTCTTATGGTCCAGATCAATTTCATATGGAGTATGTCCTCTACACTTATTGATTTCAAGATCGAGTTGATGTCTCAACTAAAGTCCTTTTTCAGACTAGTTCTGGGTGTTCAGGATTTTCCATATTTCAGGAAGTTCAAGAAACTAAGACCAGCTTAGTTGAATTGGCGTATCGCTGCAGATAATACCCAATTAGGAAATTTCGTGACGGGGTTAGAAGTGGGATCTAACAGGGAGCGGATTTACTTAAGAGTAGTTTGTGGGTTATTAAATAGGTTTATTTGCTATTCATGATATTGCTATACTAGGAGTAGTTGTATAAAGGGATATTGTGGGGAAGTGCTCAGGAGTTGTGTTCGGATTGTTCAGATCTGTTCAAGTCTGAGATTCTGAGGTCTGGGGGAGGGGGTATTTATACTAGTGAGGGGCTATCTGGACTATACTAGATATAGATGTAGCACTAAGTGCTCTGCTGAGTCGAAATGCAGTCATGTAGTACAAGAGTGATCTGACATGTCAAGAGTTCATCTGACTGCTGAGTCAGTTCATAGTCACATCGTACAAAGCTAATCTAACTATACTATGACTGCTAAGCTATTTATAGATTTAGGCACTGTCTGGATAGTCTTCGATGACATCACCATCGATGACATCATCTCTAGTGAAATAGTTGTCTAGGAAGAGTGGTTCGCGGATTACTTCTCCTTATTGGCTGAGGTAATAATATATTGGAACTTCATCTCCATCCCACAGGATAGCATTATCTGTCTCATATGCTGGATAAGGTGTTGGTGGGTGAAGGAGGGGTATATTGTTTTCGCCTTCATCGGATTCACTGTCTGCATACCTTCTATAGGTTACAGCACTATGAGTCGCAGGGTTGTAGTAAGCTGGCAGCTGTAGTTCATGTCGCTCATACTCAGGTGGTGGAGTTGTTGGTTCAACTTTGAGGGTTGTCTGAAGGTACAGGTTGTGTTCTCTGGTCTCTTTATTGTAGTTGAAGTAATTGGAGGTGAATGCAAGTTGGTATTTGTACCAGTGGTCATTGTCCCAATAAGTCTCGTAGGCAGTTATGAACTGTTGTAAGTTCATCGGCAAAGTTGGCGGTGTGATCAGAGTTGGTAGAGATCCTTGACTTGAGGTCATATCAGTGTTAGAGGGATCATTATCTTCTGCTTCGTCCTCATCGAAGTGGATTATATCGTAGATATCCTTCATGGTATATCCAACTTGGGGCATTTGCAGGATGTGGTCATCGGGGTGCAGGAAGGTTCTGTCTGTGGTTTCAACGTACTCGAGATACTTGTGGTTGAGTTCTTGTATCATGTCATTGATTTGGCCATAGGACAGGGTAGCAACTATTTCGCTGGTAGTAACTCAGAGGTAGGGAATAAAGGTGCTGTACTTATAGAAGAGTTCTCGGTATTTGCGGGCAATGAGCTTCTGGTGTTGAGACATCTGGGTAATGTCTGTATCCTGGTGGTATTCAACCATATCTTCCAGGAGGCAGCCGATCTGGTAGTAGCTTGAGATTTGTCCAATCTGGTGGGTCTCGTTAAGCATGTTCAGGGCATTCCATCAGGCTTCCACGAAGTAGAGGGGTGCTAGGCTATGGATATTCATGAGGGGCAGAGGGGGTGTGGCTCGGTTGACAATGGCATTCCAAATATCAGCACAGATGCGATTGTAGATCTTGGTGGCCATATTTATGTATTTGGAAGTTATTGTTGTTATTTGTTTTGGTTCTGCTTCAATGTGTCTCGGAGCTCGGTATATATGCATTTGTTCTTAATTGGTAAGATTCTGTTTGTATGAATCTTGTGTTCTGTGACTTTGTATTGACTCAGCTTTGTGTGCTGTGACTTCTGTTTGACTCAGCTTCATGATCATGCAGGTGATTTCCAGATTTATTCAGAGGTTATGTGTGATTTCAGTGGCTTGTTAAGAGGGTGACATGTGATTTCTGTGGCTTGTTAAGAGGGTGACATGTGATTTCTGTGGCTTGGAGGTTGTGTACTTACAACTCTCCCCTTCTTAGCTTTCGACGTCCTCATTGGGGCCTTCTAATTTTGTTCTAGTGCTGTTACACCATTTGGGAGGTCAAAAGTCCAGTAAAGTTCATCTTTTCAGAAAGTGGCATGCTCGTAGTACAGTTACCTAATGCATTGGATTCACACGTTAAAGGGTCATGTGTTCAATGCTGTGTGCCGGAAGTGATTCTGACATTATTCACTGCTGGAGAATTTCCTCTAAGAAATCTTCTTAAATGTCTATGCCTCGTTTCCCACCAGTGGTATGGGGAGAATAGGCTGGCTTTCAGTTTTGCTATTTTTCTAGAGGATTGGTATTCTTGACTTACTATGTTCTTGATTTTTGTTCATAATAATTATAGTGTTCAGGAGGGTATAATATATAGTATGAACTGATAGGTGCAGGAGTGTTCAGATTTTAGTTGTTCAAGGAATCATATTCCTGAACTAAGTTGGTAGCATTCTGGAGATTGGTCTTGGGTTCTCATGTTGCATCATAGATTAGATAACCTTTCCATTTAATGAGATACTCAGGGTGGTTCTTGTGGCCATGTCTGTTGAGGATTTGTTCAACTTCATATTCTTTCTGATCATTAATAATGATAGGTGCAGGTGGTTTTGTAGTTCAGTTCGGGAATAGTTCATCATCATTGTCATTATATCACTTAAGATATTGGACATTGAAGACTGGGTAAATCTTAATGGTATCTGGTAGCACCAATTTGTAGGAGATTGGAGAGACTTGTGAAATGACTTCAAATGGTCCAATGAACTTGCTGTTCAGCTTTGTAGATAGTCTGTACTTGAGGTTGTCAACTCGGTATCCTCGGATGTCTAATAGAACTTTTTCTTCAATATTGAAGGTTTCTTCTTGGCAATATTGGTTAAAATATTGTGACTGTTGTTCTTGAGCTTGCGATAAATTCTCAATTGCGATCTGGCTTAGATTACACATTCAGAGTAAGAATTCTTCAACAGCTTCGACTGTAGAGGGTTCTTCAGTGGTTTGGATGAGTGTCAGAGGAGTGTTTGGGTTTTGTCCAGTATTGGCGAAGAATGGGGTCATTCCAAGAGAGGCTTGCTTGCTGTTGTTATAGGCAAACTTGACTGCAGTGAGGTGTTCATGCCAATCATCTTGTCTGTAGGAAACATAGTTTCTTAGCATTTGTTCCAGAGTTCGGTTCATTCTTTCAGTTTGGCCATCAGTTTCAGAGTGAAAGGCTGTAGATAGTACAAGTTTCGTTCCAAGGTGCACATGGAGGGCTTTCCAAAAATGGCTGGTGAATTTTGGGTCTCAGTCACTAACAATGATCTTAGGAAGACCATGATAGCAGAAGATATTGTCAAACAAGAGTGTGGCTATGTCTGGTGCTGTTGCAGTGGTGGTGGTTGGTACAAAGTGAGCTTGTTTGCTGAGATAGTCTACAAAGACAATAATTGTATCTTTCCTGTTCTTAGTTCGGGTAGTTGTACAATGAAGTCCATAGAGACTTATTCCCAATTAGTGGATGGTACTGGGATAGGGTGGAGTAGACCAGGTTTTGATAGCATTGAGGACTTGTTGTGTTGGCAGGCATCACAGAAAGTAATGTAAGTCTTTAGCTAATCTGCCATGTAGGGCTAATAGAAGTTTCGGGAGATAACTTCATAGTATTTATCAAATCCTAAATGTCCAGCTGTAGGAGCATCATGACATTCGAATAGGATAGTCCTTCAGAGGTCTCGGTTGTTTGGAACATACAATCTGTCCTTGTAGTAGATAGCATTGTCCCTAAGTTGGTATTGGTTATACTGGGTATGCTTGTCAGCATCATCACTATTCAGGATTTCTTGGAGTGCTTGAGCTTCCTTATCATCAGCACATGCTGCAATAATTTGTTCCATGATAGAGTTTGTAACCTCAGTGAGAGTTTGGATAACTTCTTCAATAGGTGGTCTGGAAATTGCATCAGCAACAATGTTTTCCTTTCCAGAGTGGTACTGGATTTCATAGTCAAAGTTGGTGAGGACTTTCATCCACCTGGCTTGTTTTCGAGAAAGGGTAGCTTGGGTTTTGATGTTGACTAATAACTTGTGGTCAGTCAATACAGTGAAGTGTACTCCTTCTAAGTATAGTCGCCATTTGATCAGAGTGTCTACGATGGCTAACATTTCCTTCTCATGAGTTGCATAGTTGATTTTGGTATCATTGAACTTGCAGGAGTGATAGGCCACAGGGTGTCCTTCTTGTATGAGTACTGCTTCAAGAGCTAGGTTAGAGGCATCAGTGGTAACTTCATATGGTAGGGCAGGATTTGCCGCTTGAAGTACTGGAGTGGTTATCAAAGCATCCTTCAGTGCTTAGAAGGCAGTATCTTGTTTGGGTCCCCAATTTGCAAGATTGTTGAAGTCTTTCTCTTGTTTCATGGTCCAGGGTTGTTCTTCTTTCTTGCTGTGCTTAGTCATTTGGGTAAGAGCAGTGGTGATTTTGGCGAAGTTGACCACAAATCGTCTGTAATAGTTTGCTAATCCTAGGAATGACTGGAGGTCTTTCAGCTTCTTGGGTCTGGGCCAATCTTTGATTGTGGAGATTTTGCTGGGGTCTACTTTGATTCCATTTGGTGTGATGATGTGTCCAAGGAACTGAATTTCTTTCAGGAGGAATTCGCACTTGCTGAGTTTTGTGAAGAGTTGGTTTTCTCAGAGTTTCAGTAGTACTAGTTCAAGGTGTTCGAGATGTTCCTCCAGGGTTTTGCTGAAGACTAGGATGTCATCAATATAGACAACAACAAATTTGTCCAAGTATGAATGTAGAATGGTATTCATCAGTATCTGGAAGGTTGTAGGAGCATTAGTTAAGCCAAAGGGCATAACCAGGAATTCAAAATATCTATAGCGGGTTTGGAAGACTGTCTTGTAGATGTCTTCTTCTTTCATAGCAATTTGCCAGTAACCATTTCACAGGTCAAAAGAGCTCATAAATTGTGGGTTGGTAAGCCTATCAAATATTTCATCGATTCTGGGTAGTGGGCAACAGTTCTTGATGGTCTGTTCATTGAGGTCATGGTAATCAATGCACATTCATAGGTCTCCTCCTTTCTTTACAACAAAGAGGACTGGAGCACCATAAGATGATACACTGTATCTGATGAATCCTTGTTCTAGGAGTTTGTCAATTTCTTTCTTGAGTGCATCAATTTCTCTTAGAGACATGTAGTAGATTGACTTGAAGGCTGGCTTGGCATCTGGAATAGTCTTGATGGCATGGTCCACTGCTCATTTGAGAGATAGGCCTTTTGGGAGTTTCTTTGGGAATATGTCTTGGAATTTCTGGAGTAGTGGTCTGACACAGCTGTCAACTTTGGAAAGGTCTTCTTCAGAGTTCTCAGGTTCTCCTTTGGATGGACGGATGGAGATAGCAAAGAGAGGGCATCTCTTGGCTAATTTCCTAAGTTATAGCTTATTGATGTGGGTGATCTTTGGTCCAGAGTCACTAGAGTTGAGTGGGTCCTTTTTGCCTTGCAGTTTGAAGTTGTGGCGTCCTTTCTTGATAGTTAGAGAATGGTTTACCCAATTAATCATGGGGTTCTCTTGTTTCAACCATGGAGTTCTCAGGATGATTTTATTGTCAGAGAGTGGTACAATCTGGAGGGTAATATGTACTCGATAGTCACTGATTCGGAAGGATAGATTGTGGACTTCCTTGCTAATGACATGTGAGGTTCCATCAGCTGTAGCAACTGCTTGAGTTTGTTGTACTGGAGAGGTGAAGACCTTGAGTCTGTTGGCTGTTTCTTCATTGATGAAGTTGCCTGAGGCACTACTGTCTATCATGATCTTGACAGGTGCTCGATTGACAAAAGCTTTAAGTGTAAGCAGTTTGTCTGATCCAATGGTGGTGATTTTGGTTATAGGAGCTTTCCTTCTGTTGGTTCTTCTTTGAGCCAGTTCGTTGACATAAGAGAAGCAATCATCAATCATGTGGGAAGAGTACATTCCAATACCATGGGGGCATCAGCCACTTGGTACATATCTATCTTCAATTTTCTTATAGAATTGTTCTTCTTTGTTCATGGTAGGTTGGGTTGGGGCCTTGTCTGATGAACCAAATCCTTTGGATCCTCAGATGGTAGGCAGTAGTTCAGGGACTTCCTTGACTGTCAGGTTTGACTCAATTTTTTCAAATAGGATCTGGGCAATGCAGAAGCCTATAGAGATCTTGAAGGATGTCCAACTGTGGTTTCGGATGAGGACAATAATTTTGCCTGTGTAATCTTCATCAATGACTCCTCCTTCTACTGAGAGTCCTTTCAATGCTAGGCTGTTGCGACAGCATATTCTTCCAACATGTCCTTTAGGAATTTGGATACCAATTCCTGTATAGACTTGCTTGACTTCTCAGTTAGAGACTGTAGCTTCTTTGGCTACATACAGGTCATATCCAGCTGCTTTTTGACTTCCTTTGGTTAGAGCCTTAGCAGTTTGTCTTAACTTGACAAAGTCTAGTGTTCTGGTGGTCAGATTGTTGAGGTGATGCAGAGTGGTAACAGTTGCTCATATTGTTGTTTGGGGTTTTCGGTTAGGGCAGGCACTGGCCATATGTCCTGTCTTTTGGCAATAGAAGTATGCTCCACTTCTTCTAAGTTCATTCCTTTCACCTTCAGTGAGTTTCTTGAAGGTACTCAGCTGGGTGGGTTTATGATTTCTGGGTGTTCATGAAGTGGATGTTGAGGGAGCTCAGGATGCTTCATGCTTGGGTTCTTCTTTCTTGGTCCAAGTCTTTTCCTTGTTATTGAATTGTTTTCAGGGCAGAATGGGTCCAGCTGTTAGGATCTGCTTGACCATAGTCTTGATTCTTGCCAGGCACTATTGTTGGTAGTCACAACCAACTGGGTGTCCTTGTTCTCAGATTTTTCTAGTAAGCTATTCAGGTAGGGCATCGAATAGATGATCTGCTCTTGTATCATTTCATGCTTTATCATTGGTAATATATCCTAGGCCAATAGTGTTCAGGAGTGACTCGAGTTTTGTACAGAAGGTTTTGAATTCCTCCTTGCCATGTACATCAAATTTGAGGTTGCAGAGTTTTACTCGGGATTTAGTGATCATGATTTCACTGCGATATTGAGCAATCATGAGTTGTTTAAGTCCAGGGGCTGCAGGATGAGCTCCATATTCTGGGGCATTATTTGCTGCATTCTGAGCAACTACTGTAGGTCGGGTGTCCCATGTGAGGGATTTTTCAGAAAGAGTTTGCCACCATTCTTCAGCAGGTCTTCAGAAGAATGTAACAACTCAGCGGACATAGGCTGTAGTGGTAGCAAAGAGTTGTTCCAGAGTGTGGTCTTGATTGTTTATCAGAACGCAGTCAGCAACTCACTCATTGGTCCATTGATTGGCTTCGAAGTTGGTATTAACTACACTAACAAAGCTTTGGACTTCTTGTGCAGTACCATTGAAGGTAAGTAGACTCAGATTTTTTGTAGGTCAGGTCTGTTCGGCTAAGGCAGTAATGGTTGCTGCCATTATGGCTACCTGGGCTGTGAGGTCTAGAATCTGTTGGTTTGCCATGTTGTTTACTGAAGGCAGTTGGACTGCTAGTAGTGGTGTTACTGGTACTACTTGAGATACTGGTGCAGAGTGTGATGGGGTTCTTTGGGTCTGTGTAAGTTGCTGGAGTAATAGTTGTGGGTCTAGAGTAAGGGCTTGATAGGTAGCTATCTATTGCTGTGTAGGTGTATTCTGTCCTGATGGAGGTACGTCTCCTTTGGTGGTGTATCCAGGATCGAATTTACTGAAATACTCCTCCTCTTCTTTGGTTTGGTCCCTGTATAATTGGGTTTGCTCGGTGTCAAAGTAGACAGAATCAGTTGTATATCTGATTTCAGATGGACTTAATTCAAAGTCAAGTTCTGGTTCGGTATTGGTTTCGGATTCAGGTAGGGCTGTAGCAGGGCCTGCTTCAGGTTCAGGATCAGGTAGTTGATGAAGGGTTTCTCTTGCTTCTTCCTTAAGAATATGGCAGGCCTTGCTGTTCTGGAATCAGTAGTATAATGTGGTCCTGGTCCTGGTGCGGTGAAAGTCAGTAGAGTTGAGCTACTTGGCTACAGAGGCTTGGGCTTCATGAGGAACTAAGGCTAGAAAGACTGCTGCTGGTTGTCCTAGGTCACTCAGGTTTGTGGAGCTGATAAAACTCTTGTTGAGAAGAGTAAAAAAGGCTTCTATAAGACCTTCTTCATCCTGACTTGCTGAGTGTAGTGCAAGGAGTTCGGTGAATAGGGTTTCGCCTATTTGCTGGTTTAATCGGAGTACTTCTTTCTTTGAATGAAGTTTGTCCTACTTGTTACAGGTATGGAGGTCAAATTGTCCTTGTATGTCAGGTTCAATTCTCTCCAGATTGTCAGATATGTAGATCAGAATAAATTCCAGTTCAGAAGTTGGACTTTATACCAACTTGTAGAAATTCGCAGAAGGGTTTATAGTGGGGTGAGGAAGCATCTTGAAGCGGAATTGGATTGTAAACCGCTGCTACCAAGTTGTAAGAGGGTTGCTTTTTAGGGTAACCATTACATAGTTCTGGAAGAGTTTTCTGTAAGTTCTGGATATTCTGGAAGACTGTTTTCTTATAGTCCAGATCAATTTCGTATGGAGTATGTCCTCTACACTTATTGATTTCAAGATTGGGTTGACATCTCAACCAAAGTCCTTTTTCAGACTAGTTCTGAGTGTTCAGGATTTTCCATATTTCAGGAAGTTTAAGAAACTAAGACCAGCTTAGTTGAATTGGCGTATTGCTGCAGACAATACTCAATTAGGAAATTTCGTAACGGGGTTAGGAGTGGGACCTAACAGGGAGTGGATTTACTTAAGAGTGGTTTGTGGGTTATTAAATAGGTTTATTTGCTATTCATGATATTGCTATACTAGGAGTAGTTGTGTGAAGAGATATTATGGGGAAGTGCTCAGGAGTTGTGTTCAGATTGTTCAGGTCTGTTCATGTCTGAGATTCTGAGGTCTGGGGGAGGGGGTATTTATACTAGTGAGGGGCTATCTGGACTATACTAGATATGGATGTAGCACTAAGTACTCTGCTGAGTCAGAATACAGTCATGTAGTACAAGGGTGATCTGATATATCAAGAGATTGTCTGACTGCTGAGTCAGTTCACAGTCATGTCATACAAAGCTTATCTAACTATACTATGACTGCTAAGCTATTTATAGATTTAGGCACTGTCTGGATAGTCTTTGATGATATTACCATTGATGATATCATCTCTAGTGAAATAGTCATCTAAGAAGAGTTGTTTGCGAATTACTTCTCCTTATTGGCTGAGGTAATAATACATTGGAACTTCATCTCTATCCTACAGGATAGCATCATCTGTCTCATATGCTGGATAAGGTATTGGTGGGCGAAGGAGGGGTATATTGTTTTCACCTTTATCGGATTCGCTGTCTGCATATCTTCTATAGGTTACAGCACTATGAGTCGTGGGGTTGTAGTAAGCTGGCGGCTGTAGTTCATGTCGCTCATACTCAGATGGTGGAGTTGTTAGTTTAACTTTGAGGGTTGTCTGAAGGTACAGATTGTGTTCTCTGGTCTCTTCATTGTAGTTGAAGTAATTGGGAGTAAATGCAGGTTGGTATTCATACCAGTGGTCATTGTCCCAATAAGTCTTGTAGGCAGTTATGAACCATTGTAAGTTCATCGGCAAAGTTGGCGGTGTGATCAGAGTTGGTAGAGATCCTTGGCTTGAGGTCATGTTGGCATTAGAGGGATCATTGTCTTCTGCTTCATCCTCATTGAAGTGGATTATATCATAGATATCCTTCATGATGTATCCAACTTGGGGCATTTGCAAGATGTGGTCATCGGGGTGCAGGAAGGTTCTGTCTGTGGTTTCAACATACTCGAGATACTTGTGGTTGAGTTCTTGTATCATGTCATCGATTTGGCCATAGGACAGGGTAGCTACCATTTCACTGGTAGTAACTCGGAGGCGGGGAATAAAGGTGCTATACTCATAGAAGAGTTCTCAGTGTTTGCGGGCAATGAGCTTCTGGTGTTGAGACATCTGGATAATGTCTGTATCCTGGTAGTGTTCGACCATGTCTTTCAGGAGGTGGCTGATCTAGTAGTAGCTTGAGATTTGTCTAATCCGGTGGGCCTCATTAAGCATGTTCAGGCATTCCATCAGGCTTCCACAAAGTAGAGGGGTGCTAGGCTATGGATATTCATGAGGGGTAGAGAGGGTGTGGCTTGGTTGACAATGGCATTCCAAATATTAGTGCGAATGCAGTTGTAGATCTCGGTGGCTATGTTTGTGTGTTTGGAAGTTGTTGTTGTTATTTGTTTTGGTTCTGCTTCAACGTGTCTTGGGGCTCAGTATATATGTATTTGTTCTTGATTGGTAAGATTCCATTTATATGAATCTTATATTCTGTGACTTCGTATTGACTCAGCTTTGTGTGCTGTGACTTCTGTTTGACTCAGCTTCATGATCACACAGGTGATTTCCAGATTTGTTCAGAGGTCGCATGTGATTTCAGTGGCTTGTTAAGAGGGTGATGTGTGATTTCTGTGGCTTGGAGGTTGTGTGCTTACATACAGCTGAAGGCACCAGAATCTATGAAAAAGTAGAGGAAGTACTGATCTGATACTGATAAAGGAGCAACTCATCACCATTGCCCTCCTCCCACCATGCCCATGCAGGCACAGCAAACCAACCCAAGGTAGAGGGGGTAATAATAGGGGAAAGGGGACTTGGAAGGTTGCCTACCAAACCTTGTGACTGGTAAGGTAGCAGAGAAAGGGGCCTGGCTCAAGAAAGCTACCTGTGCCTTTGTAGTACTGATCTGACCAAAGAAAGAAGACAAGAAGCTATCAATTAGTGAAAGCATCAAGTTACTACTGAACAAGTGCAAGGATGTCTTCTCAGACAAACTACCTGGTCTACTGCCCTCAAGAGACCATGACCACAAAATCAAGTTGATACCTGATGCAGCTATACCTAAGAAGAAAATATACCGCATGTCTCCACTTGAAATTGAGATAGTCAAGAAGAAACTCAATGAACTCATTGAATAAGGAGCCATTCCACCAAGCAAGTCACCCTTTGGCTCCCTAGTCCTATTTGTCAAGAAAAAGGATAATACTCTGTGAATGTACATAGACTACAAAGTACTCAACAAGATCACAGTCAAGAACTATTATCCACTACTGCTCATAGATCAAATCTTTAATGCTCTCAAAAATGCAAAGTACTTCACCAAGATTGATCTCACCTCTGGGTATCACCAAATTCAAATCAAGCCAGAAGACATACCCAAGACTGCCTTCATGATACCTTTCAGACTCTATGAATTTCTAGTCATGGCCTTTGGTCTCACCAATGCACCAGCAACCTTTCAAGATCTCATGCAAACTGTCTTCAAGGATCAGCTCTATATCTTTGTACTTATATATATTGATGATATCCTGATCTTCAGTAGCACTGAAGAAGAATATCTCAAGCATATCAAACAAGTCCTCAAGATCCTCCATGAGAACAAGCTCTATGCAAAGCTCAAGAAATGTGAATTTTTCAAGGATCAAGTCGAATACCTTGGACACATTGTATCAGCCAAAGGAATTCAAGTAGACCCAAGAAAAATACAAGCCATCAAACAGTGGTCTGTACCAGCAAACCTCACTGAACTCAGGTCCTTCCTTAATCTGGCTGGATACTATCATCAATTTGTCAAGAACTTCTCAGGCATTGCAGAATCTTTAACAAACCTCCTGCAAAAGGAACCCAACTCTGACCTCTATGTCCCCTATATCTGGGATGCTTTCTGTCAACAAGCTTTCCAAGAACTCAAGAACTACCTGACCCATGCACCTGTCCTTAGAAACATGGACCTAAACTTGAAGTTCATGGTCACTACAGATACATCTAACTTTTCCATTGGTGTAGTCATTTCTCAAGATGATGGTCAAGACACCAACCTATTGCCTTTGAGTCAAGAAAATTGTCCCCAGCAGAACAAAAGCTGGCTACTCATGAAAAGGAACTCCTGGCAATCATACATGCCCTCAAGACTTGGCAACACTACCTAGAAGGAGTTGAGTTTGATGTGATCACTGATTACAGGTCCCTTCAGTATATCAACACTCAACCAACCCTTTCTTGCCAACAAGCCAAGTGGAGTCAACTACTTCAGACCTTTACCCCAAACATCATCTACAAGTCTGGTAAAACTCTAGTTATATCAGATACACTTTTAAAGAGACCTAACCTTGCTGCAATTTTACAAGTCACTGTGGCACCTGAATTCCTCAATCAGATCAAGAAGGTGTATGAACAAGACTCTCTGGTTCTATAAAAGAACACTAAGGAATTCAAGGAAAAGTACACCATCAAGGACAACCTCGTGTACTATCAAGACAAAGTATATATTCCTGTCAACCCAGAACTATAGTATAAGATTCTTCATGAACATCATGACTCCCCACTAGCTGGTTACCTTGGAACTGTGAAGACAATCAAGAATATCCAACAAGACTACTACTGGCCAAATATGCTCAAGGAAATCAAGGAGTATGTCCAAAGCTGTGATCTTTGCCAAAGAAACAAGTCAAGCAACCAAGCACCTGCCGGTCTTCTACAACTCTTACCAATTCCAACCAAGAAGTTTGAACAAGTCATAATGGACTTCATTGTGCAACTCCCATGAACCAAAACAGGCTATGATACCATTATTATATTTGTGGACCATCTCACCAAGATTACAATTGCTGAGCCAACCACAACCAATGCCACTGCCCCAGAAATTGCAAGAATCTTCTTCAAGACTATCTTCCGCCATTATGGACTTCTCTGAGTAATTATCAGCAACTGTGACCCCAAGTTCACAGGTCACTTCTGGCAAGTACTCTTTAAGACCCTTGGAACCCAAATTGCTATGTCTACTGCCTTCCACCCTCAAACTGATGGACAGACTGAGTGAATGAACAGAATACTAGAACAAATGCTCAGAAACTACATGTCTTATGAGCAAGATGATTGGGACCACTATCTGACCTATACTGAGTTCACCTACAATAACACCACCCAATCATCAACTGGCCTTTCCTCATTTCAGCTACTTCATGGTCAAGACTCTGAGATCCCTGTAAGCCTAGTCTCATTCCAGTAATCCAGTTACACACAAGTCCCCACAGCCCAGAACCTTATCGACAAAAATGAATTCCCTTCTCAAGATTATTACTACAAACCTACAAAAGGCTCAGCAATATCAAGCTAAGTATGCAGATAAGAAGCAGCGAGATGTCATATACAACATTGGTAATATGGTTCTACTCAAAGCTGATAACATCAAGACTCAATCTCAAGTCAACTGCCAGTCAGCCAAATTCCAGCCCAAGTACCTTGGACCCTTTGAGATCACCAAGCAAGTCTCCACCTGATCTTACCAACTCAACTTGCCAACAACCATACATATATACTCAGTATTCCATGTATCACAACTTAAGGCCTGGAACTAGTCACCTCTATATCCTGGCCAAATTCCAATACCATCAGCACCAGTGATAGTTGAAGACCACATCAAGTATGAAGTTGAGGAAATCTTAGACAAATGAGTCCAGTACTGTCACACAGAATACCTAATTAAGTGGATGGGTTACCCTGAATATGATGCCACCTGGGAACCTGCCACTAATCTCAAGAACTCTCAAGACCTCATCCAAGAGTTTGAGCAAAAAGGATCTCATTGACTGCCTGTGAGGTTCTTCCTTTGGATAGTAGATGATATACTGTGCTGATCAGGTATATTAAGCATTGAGGCACTCTAAAGGATATAATATAAGAAACAAGAGATATAGGAGAACTCTATAAATCTTGCAACCAACAAGGTTCAAACCAGTTCTCATCCAATCAAGATGATACTTTGGTCCTTGCCTTATACAAGGATGGCTGGTCCTTGCTAATGAGCTGACATATTTTATTTGAAGTTTCTTTTAGTCTTATTGTTTATTATGTGTAACTTTGAGAATTTAATGAGGATGTTGATTCTTAAGGAGGGGGAGATGTAACATTTTAGTGTAGTTTATTTCTTTTCTTTATCTTTTCTCAATATTCTACAATCTTCCAGTACTTTCTGAATACTTAGAAATCCTTTCTTGGCACTGAGCATCCACTAGTACTTATTTAGCTAGTCACTGAATGTCCTGAAAGCTTGTAGAACTTTATTTGTCATCATTTGTCATCCTTGCTGAGAACTTTCCTCTTGGCATTTTCCTTTGATTTCTCAGATCCTTCTGGATCCTTCTTTCAGATCTTGTATAAATATCCCCTTGTTCTTATGAATAAAGTCTCAGAATATTTTCTCTCAGAAATTCTTCAAGAATACTTGAATCCTTAAGTATCCCTTTGAGCTACTTAGAACTACCAGAACTAGTTGCTTCCTTATTTAGAAATTAGAACCATTACAAGAGCATATGGTTACAGATGTATCAAACAGACTTCTCTAGCCTATATGATATAGCTTAAGACTATCTGAGGTGAAGTTTATTAAAAAGTACCTTATGGTCTATCTAGATTAGTAGCTTTTTGAAAAATTCCATCTCATCTAGCCATTCCTACTATCAGTACTACAGTTGAGTAAGTGTTCTCTAGTAGAGTGGATCTTATTTTTCCTAAGAGGTATATACTAAATGTTGAGACTATCTGGGCCTACATATATCTAAAGTCTTGGTGGGGTATAGGTTACTAAAATTGAACAAGTCCTGTAGTATTAAACAAAAAAGATTCAGAAATAAATTATTTTTTGTAAATTATTTAAAAAAAAAAAAAAAAGAGAGAGTTCAGCTTAAGATATAAGGTGGTAGGCAGAGGGAGTATACTGATATTTGTGGCCCCTTGTCAGCCCAAGTAGTAGAGATCAGTAGAGTTGTTAGTAGAGAAAGTATATAAAATTTACAGCTCTCTGCTGATAGTAAGGAGTGATCTCAAGCTGTAAGTTAGTGTAGAAGTCTGGATTGAAGAGAGTATACAGAATTTGTGATCCAACAATCTACTGTGAGAAGTAACTTCAAGCAGATCAGACTCTAGCATAGATCAGACTTCAGCACAGATTTGGGTCTCATAGATATACTAGCTCTATACTATAGTACTACTTTAGCAATACTACAAAGTAGGGCCAAGGAGTCAGTAGAGCCTGACAAAAGTCCAAACTAGTACTACAAAACAAAGAGTGTGGTAGAGATCAGTGGGGTTAGTAGAGGTAGTATACAAAATTTATAGCCCTCTACTAGCAATAAGGAGCAACTCTAAGCTATAAGCTGATATAGGAGTCAGAGTTACAGAGAGTATACAAAATTTGTAGTTCAATGATCCTCTGTGAGAAGTAACTTCAAGTAGTTGAACTCTGGTATAGATTGGACTCCAGTGCTGATTTAGGCCCTATAGATACTCTAGTCTTACACTATAGTATTATACTAGTAGTATAACAAAGCAGGACCAAGGAGCTAGTAAAGCCTAGTAAAAAGCTAAAAACTAGTACTACAAAACAGCTGCCTAATCCTCACAAAAGGCTGCCAAACCTTCACAATAGGCTGTCTAGCCTAACCTTTACAAAACTACTCCACCTATTGATTCTAGGTCTTAATGACTTTATTATTTATTGTGAGTATAATGACTATAGTATCTGAGCTCTTCTCAAAGATAACAGTATTATGGAGATCATGTAGTTGGAATAAAATAGCTGTGTTGGCCACAAATAGTACCCCAAAACCATAGGTGGGGTTATATTAGATATCACTACTATTTTTCTAAGTTGGGTCCTTCCTTTTCAGAATGTAAAATATTACTAAAGTGATATTATTATCTATATATATGAGTAGAGAAATATTATACTAGACATATCTCAATGTGATGTAAGTATATAGTTAGGTGAACTCTTGTCTCAGAATTTTATATTACCAGACTATGCTGAAGAATGTCTACTTCTAGCCCTAAGAGCCCCAGTTTGGAAATCTACTAAAATGGATTGTATTTGGTCAAATTCTTCTATTTTGTAAACAGAAGACAGAAACCTTAGACTGAACCAAAAAAAAAAAAAATCAAGCTCCTTATCTCATACAGTATACTAAATTGTATCAAGAATATATATAGCTATACTAAGAGGACAACTAAGGTGGCCTGCTGTTTAGTCTAGCAATCTGCTCAAAGAATCCCAGATCATGACTGCTATCACTACACAGACTATATTATGCTCATATACAGCTTATTCTTCAATAGCACTTCTAAAGTTCTAATAAAGATACAGAATTCTGTACATCCTTGAAAATTTAATAAGAATAGATTAGTTAAGAAAATCTTAAAATAAAGAAAGATGAATGTGGAGAATTTTGAAAAAACTCTAGAGAACCCACTCTTTGCCAATGTTGTAATATACATAATTCTCATCCAAACTCTCTTTCTCTGCTTTTTATTTCTGCTATCTAGTATTTGATATAATTCTTATAAATCTTATTAATATAGAGATAAAGCTTGTCACAATAGAGATTTCTCACCACCATCATCACAACCTCTCTACATTTATTAATAATAATATGGTTCTCTTCATTATTAAATACTCTAGCAGACCAATGGACTTCTTGATTGAGAATAATTAGCTCTAATTTGAATATAGACTCCTAAGCCTTGATAGTAATACTAATATTACTTATATTAAATAACTTACCCACAAACTTCTCTATTTGATCAGATGCTAGATATAATCAAACTTGAGTAACTTTGAATTCTCTTCTATAGTGGAACTGAGTCTTGATCTGAGTAGTGGGCTGAGTTAAATATATAGATAAATTATATATAAGTGTTATAAGAGAAAAACATATAAAAATAAAGTTAAATAAAATATAGAGTAAGTATTTAGAAAAGAGCATAAGAATGAGTTATATATAGATAAGTTATATACAGATGAGTTATATGTAGATAAGTTACACAAGATTGCTCACAAAGACTTATTTCTAATCCTTTAGAGATCTCTGCTATATATATATTGACTTGATAGCTCAGTCATCAAAGGTATGCCTTACAATATTCTCTAGCCTTTCTTCATCCAGATCAGATGTTGTGAATAAAGTTAGTAGATCTTACTATAGAGCTGTAGACTCTAAGAAAAAGAGAAACAGCATAAAAATAAGTTTAGTTATATTGTAGAAATTTAAATATAGTGACAAAAAGACAATCTATATCTACTATTGGCTACTCTAAAAAGACTATTGTATATATAGCTATGAGGTCTATAAATTCTGTGGTCTGAAGGGTTGCTATAAGTTGTTGTCAGAATTTTCTCTCATCCTCATCATTGTCATTACCATTGTCATCACCATCATCATCACTACTGCCATTTTGGCTCTTAATGAGTAGCTTGTACATATTCTGTCTATATGAGAAAGAATTTAATATTATCAGTAGAGAGTACTTTTCTATCTTGAATATTCTCTCTTTGATGATTATTAGATAATAAAATGAGTAGGTCAATATATAATTAAGAGCTGCTATTTATTTATTCATAATATGATAGAAGAAATAAAAGAAGCATCAGAGAATAAAGAAAGAAAGAACAAAGAAACAGAGAATAAAGAAAGAAAGAACAAAGAAACAGAGAACAAAGAAAGAGTAATATCATCAAAGATAAAGAAAGAGTAATATTACTAAAGATTTTGAGTGATCCAGATCAATCCAGATTAATCCAAATCAGATTACCAAACCAATCCAAGTTGATTTAAATCTATCATATAACAAATTGGAATTGAATCTCATTTGGATAAATTGTATCTATTAGGAGCACTATTTGTTTTAATCAATAACTATATCTATATTATTATAAAAAAACTATAATTATTTTTTATATCTAACTATAAGTTCTTAATTATCTTTAAGAAGTATCTTTTAAAAATATTACCAACTTAACTAATAAATATTATCTTTTAAGTTATATAGTATATTATACTTAATTTAATAAGTATCTGAAGTTTAGTATAGATTCAAATAAGTTGATTTAAATAAAATGAAAAAAATTTATTAGTTTATTATATAGTAATAAAAATTACTAATAATTTTTTTTCAACTTAGTAGTTATACTTCAATAGTTATATCTAAATATATTTAGTATACAATATTTGTTTATACTCACTTAATCTATATTAAATATTCTCTGTGTTGAGGTTCCGGGGCACTCTAAAATTCTCGGGCTAGCACTGAGGTTGGGCACGGATGGCTTGTGGTAGGTCAGGCACTTAATAAATCTGGACTGGGATATAGGCTGTCATAATTTTTTATATTAAATATTCTCTATACTAAGTATATCATAACCTCAGCTCTACTCTCTTTAAGAATAAAGAAGTATTTTTATCAAGTTCCTACAGATCTGTCTAATTTATAATGCTGAATCTGATCAATTTAGAATATTTAGTATCTCCATCTGATAACAAGACTTCAAAAGTGATACTTAGACTCTGTCTCAGTATTAGATAATAGCAACTTAGTCATCTTAGCATAAATTTAGCTAAATAGATTCAATTTTCCTCAAGAACCCAGAACTTAAGACCAGTAAACCTCTATATTAGTAAATGAATAGCATCATTATATTTGTAATCGAACGGTATGACTTAGTTGTAATACGTCATCGATTTGTAATGTTTTAGCTTCTACCATATTTGGTCCGATATACGCCGCTGCCTAAAACACGCCCACGATGCCCAAAACACACCTACTACCGTAAAGAGAAAGCGATCAATGAAATTAAGGAGCCAAAAGAAACATAAACTCTGGGATAGTGAGGGGGCCGCTGAAGGTAAATAGTTACCTTGAAACTGACTTGTTCTTTGCAAGTATCTCGTGTGCCAAGCGGTGGTAATGTATGCTATATGCACTTACGATTTTCTTTTTTATTTCAACAGGCGCCATCCGGCAATCACCTACGCCAGGTGCGTATCACTTATACTAACAACTATATGGTTTAGTCTGAGTATTTGCTGCACTCTGGGAAACGATTGTGGCCTGTTTCTCCTATTGGTCGTGATTTGACTTTGCTTTTGTGGAGTCGAACCTGCTGCTCAGCTTTCCAATGCAACTTGCCGTCTTTTATTCACAGCCCATCTTAACTCTCTTCTCTACGCATAGGACTTGAGGGTGAGGCCGGTGATGACCTTGTGATAAAAAAGGCCAGAACTTCCAAAACACGAGGTAAGCGAGCAGTCATTCGAATGGTTAGAGTGTCAATTTCTATTCGGCAGTGCGTTTTCAGCAATGGGAGAAAGGGGCTAGGAACCACAGTTATGTAGAACTCCATATTCTTGAACGTCCAGTTAAGATAAAATATCTGATCATTCTCGCTGGTTTCTTCACTTCACGGCATCATCGATCTCAGGAAAGGCGATCTCAGGAAAGGCGTCGAGGAAGGAAATGCAGGGTAGTGGCAAGGTTAGAGGCAAGAGATATTGGTGTAAGGTGTAAAACCTTCATCTCGTTCTATTTGCCGGTTGCACTCCTAACATTCTCTGTTATGGCCTCATAGAAGCCCATGACTGCCTTCGTCTCAGCCAAGAAAACATCCTCCGACATCGACGATGACCAGATGACGGATAGCAGTAATATTGCTACAGAGTTAAAGTAACAATGATCTCTCCTCCGTCCTAAACCTGACATTTTTTCGCTTGCTATTCTAACATTATCACAAATACCATTCGTTGCATCTTTGTAGGCGTCGGGAACGGATTTGCAAACGTCATCCAATCTCGAAACCCAGGTCATTTAATGCCACGGACACGGTGACTTATCTTTGAATAACAATCTGTTAAGTAAGCCTGGCTTGCTATTCTAATATCTTATCACCCTGTTATGACTTCATAGATGAGGGGAACCGCAGGAAAACAGAAGCAGATGGATGTTGGGTCTGCATCCAATGTGAATGAGGTGAGATTTCTATCATTTCCTCTGTATTTCTTCCAGTTTTACATTGCTTCTAAACTTCTATTGTGAATGTATTCCCCGACATCTCTGGCTCGGTACGCGCAGAAGCAACAAATCCCTTGCCTCAAGGCTTTTATGGAGTATTGCGAGTTAGACAAATACTATGACAATATCATTGCATCTGGGTGGAAAGACGAGTCTGCTGTTGCGGATTTCCTCAAGTATACTGAAGATAGCCTGAACCGTGTAGCCACCGTTGTGGGAATGATGGGTCGCGACATGGTTAATTTCATGGATAGTATACAAAAGCTCAAAGGTATAAGCAGACTGCTTCGATCTTCGATTTTTCAATGCTGACTTTGACATCGACATGCTCATTCTTTTCAGCAAGCGGTGGCGTAAAAGAACAATCTTAACTCGTTTCCAAACCTGTCTCTTACTCTTTCATTTCTTTCTTGTGCCTCGTTCTCCATCACCGTCTGCAGCACTCCAAGGTATACATCTTTTTGCCCTTTCATTTCGTTATCTGCATCGAATGTTGGGCGAGCGGCGTAATGTTCAAAGGGGGAAAATATATTTTATATATTATTTCTTCTACATTTCCTTCCGCTGCCATTTCTTTTCTTAACCACTAACTCTTACCCTTTCCTTTCTGATTTGTTCCTCGCTCGCCCGTCCATTCATACTTCTCGACCATTCCTGGGACGAAACTTCCTTTTGCTTTATTATTATTATTATTATTATTGTTATTATTTCGCTGTCACTTCATCCATCACCTATCCTCTCTCCCCATTGTATCCATCTTTCTGTCCATTCTGTCGCTCCCCAAGGTATGTTACGCTCTTCTTTTTTTTTTTTTTTTAACCGTTTACTCTTATAATGTCTCTCTTGACTACACTCATTTTCCGTTTCTGAGTTTGTGTTACGCCCCTTTTATCATCAGTGGCCACCCAAGGTATGATTATTGTTAATATTGGATGCGCACGGTACTGCTTTCTCGCTACAACCTATTTACTAAGCGTAAATACGTTCTCTCATAAACATTTAGAAGACTTTGAAGCATTGGGAGAGAGGAAGGCCGTGCAAGAAAGTAAGTACTTTACCTACCAATTTTAATATATTCATTCTGGTATTTCATCTTGTATTCTCATATTCTGTCTGATTAGTTGCCTTGATGGGAGAATCAAAAAGGAGAAAGTGGTCAGTGAACAGCACCCTCCTGCCACGTGAACGGCAGAGCGTTTACTTTGTGGATCCAGCGGATCATGAAAGGAACAAAGATCTACTTGAGAATATTGCAGAAAGCAAATATGTACTGATGCACGGATCCCGGGCCTCTGGTAAATCCACTCGAACATGGCGAGTTATGGAACAACTCCAGGCTTCGGGTTATTTTTGCATCTAGTAAGTAATTTTATTCATTTACTCAGCTTGCTCGCAGATCATACTAATTGAAATTGACAATTATCTTTACTGAATAGCGTAACTCTCACCGGTATCAACTTCATGGCCGACCTGGGAACGTTCTGGCAGTCTTTTGGCTTTGCAGTCCAGAGTACTCTACGTGACTTCTT
>RBNI01001406.1:0-22603 GCA_003990745.1 Jimgerdemannia flammicorona | reverse complement strand
GTCACTTGGACTCTGCCATTTATTGTCCATCTATTAATAAGTTTACAGAATACCCTCCCACTACCCGATCCCCATAGGGGTGCCACTCCCCCCACCTACATGAACAAAGACCACTTTTTCACCTGCAACTCTAACTCTCCCCCCACTCTGCTAATAGATTTTCTCTACCAAATACTGCCTTTGACCCCCCTGCAACCCCCAATCAAGCCACCAGCCTGTCAAGGTGTTGACCATAAGGCTACATCACCTCAGCAGCCTGATCTCTGAGCTAAGTATTCTCTTATCCTCAAAAACAAATAACTAGTGACTAGCTATCTCTACCCAAATGGCTAAAGCCCAGCCTAATGTCAGCCATTCCTTCCCCACCCCCTCCTCCAATCTATCCCTTAAATCCTCCCATCACCCCTGCATGCCAGCTCCCCTACACCCTACCTCCAAATGATCCCCAATGTTCTGCCAAAAGGTACTAAGTACCTCATACTCTCCTAGCCAATGTTCAGGCATCTGCACATATCCCCCTTTCTGTCCTACATTATAACACTCTTTACAGTCAAAGCAACCTCCCTCAATAAGGTGACCTGAATGGAAGTTGAGCATGACATTCCACCTCAGCACATGCCACCAGACTATCCAGTACTTTGGCGGCAACCACCTCCTCACCTCAGCACTCCAGGCCCAGATGCCATACCAGTCCCACTCCTCACTGATTCCTACTCCTTGCCAACTGCTAGGCCACAGGTCCTGGCCTAGTCCCTATTGGCAATCAATCCCATCACTAATGTCAAACTCAATTAAGAGAATGCCACCCAGTAACACTCGGTCCCATCTCTATATCGCTGGGTTCCAAGCTGCCTCTCCTTTATTTCTCTGCCACCTAATTCCAATGTGGTATGCCCCCTCTGCCACTCCCTACCAGAAGTCTTTGTATCACAATTGTTCAGTGTTCTAAAGGCCTACAAGTGTTAGGAGATCACCAGTTGAACCCCTTGGAGAGGACCTCATCTCTCAGACTTTCTGCAGTAGGGGGACCCAACCACCCCCTCTCAACTCCACTGCTCTCTTCAGCCACTATACTCTCAAGCAGTGCAGCCTCTTAGGAAAGTCCACCAGTCCAAGTCCCCCACCCACCACTGGTAAGGACAAGACCTCCCAGCTGATCTGACTTTGCCTTCCAGCCCAGATCCACCCCTTGGCCAGCTTCATCAATCACTTCATCACCCAAGCTAGGAAGTCCAGATGATAAGCCAGATACTACAACTTCGGCAGCCAATAGATATTCAGAATCGAAATGCATCCTGCCAGAGACAATTGATGGCCCCCCCAACTCCACAGGGCCTCCTCCCAGATACCAACCCACTGCTCCCACCAAAGTCTGGGCAGAACTGACCCATATACTGATAGATAAATACCCAAGTACCATACTGCCTCACCAGCAGGGACAATGGTACCAATAATCTCCTCTCCTACCAGACCATTGTCTAACACCATTGTTTCGCACTTATGCCAATTAAGCCTAGCCCCAGAGTTTGCCTCATATCACTCCACTGTCTCCTTGAGCTTCTCCACATCTGCAATTGATCCCAGGCCGACCACTATATCATCTGCAAACACCCCTACTTTCCACCCAATGCCAAAGATAGAGAGCCCAACTATCTTCTGTCTGATTCTGTCCATGAAGGGCTCCAGAGAAAGAGTGTACAAAATGGGAGACAGTGGGTCCCCCTGGGGCACCCCCCTACCCAGGGGAAATGCTACCCCTCTGTGTCCATTATACATAAGTGCAGCCCTACTTCCTTCCAGTAGGCTGATCATGGCCATCCTGAACTGGTGCGGGACCCCAATCCTATCCAATACTTTCACCAGCCAGACCCATCACACTCAGTCATATGCCTTCTCCTAGTCCAGAAAGACTAGATGCTCATCCAGTCCACTGACTCATGCCCCTTCAATAACTCCATGAACCCATACTGTGCCATCTCTGATGAGCTGGCCACCCACAAAGCCCCTCTGCTCATCGCCCAAGACTTGCTGGGCCACCTTTTGCAACCTTGCGACCACTATCTTAGTAACCAACTTTCTGTCTATATTCAGTAGCATAATCGGCCTCCAGTTCTTCCAGTCCTCTCGCCTTCCTTTGTTCTTATAAAGCAATGTCACCAGCCTCAGATCCTGGTCTCCCACCCATCTCCCCATCTGTAGAATCTAATCACACAGTGCCGTCATCTCTTCCAGTACTCCTGGGACTCCCACTATCTTTTTCCAGAAGTCCCAGGGCAGACCATCCTCCCCAGGTGTCATACCCAAGGTTGTCATGGCAAGAACCTGGCAGATCTCCTCCTCTTACACCAGCAGTACTAAGTCACCCAGTCCATCTGCTTGTATAGGGTGCCAATCCTCCAATGCTCTGTCAATGTCCTCAGTATCTGCCCCATCCTCCTCCTTACTCCACAATCCACTCTAATGCTCCTTTAACAATCCAAGAATGTCTTGTACACTATGCACCAATATACCATTAGCATCAAGTACCCCCTCCCACCTTTGTTACACCCTTTTCACCTGAAGAGCTCTTGTGAGAAACTTTGAGGGCCACTCTCCTTCCTCCAATCCCTGCCAGTGAAGCCATGCTGCCAGACCCTGGACCCTTGCCTCTTTCTCATTCTGCAGCACCTGTTGTAGTTCAACCACCTCTATTTGTACCCTTATCAATCTCCAGTCCTCCTCCCCCTCCAATGTCACCAGTCTTACCCAGTTCTCCAAGAGTCTAGACAGTCTACTAGAAGCCCACTGCACCTGCCACCTCCTCTGTTTCCCAGCCTCCTTACCAGCCTCACTCCAGAAGGTCCTGGCCATCTCCTTTATCCTCATTTACTGAATAGCAACTGGGACACCTTCCTGCCTCCAGCACTCCACTTGCAGTTGAATGTCTTCAGCCCACTCATTCCACCAGATCTTATCATCTAGTAAGGAGGAATAGAGGCACTAATGTCCAGGCCCATCCCCACTCCCCCCAAAATGTCACTGCCCTAAAAGCCCCCAATGATCTGACCAAGGACACCATTCCACCTCCAGTGACTTCCAAACATCCAAGCCCCAGCAGCTGGCTGTCAGAATCCAATCAATCCTCATCCCCAGGCCCCCAGCCCAGTGCATGTACACCCTCCTATCCACCCAACATTCTCTACCTGCATCCACCAGAGCACTCAGCCTTTCCACTTCCTCCCATGCCACCAGTCCTCCACTCTGACCCTCAGCTCCTCATCCCCCATCAGTTCTATCCCTCAGCATGTCTCTGACCATATTGAAGTCCCCTCTGAGCATATCCACTCCAATCTCTACAAGAATTCCACTCTCCTGTAGGCCCTTCACCCAATTCACATGCTCACCCCATACTGTAGGGTAGTAACAAGAGCCCACTATGACTAGCTCCCAACCTGTACATATCCACTCTCCCCAGACCAATCTATCCCCCCAGCTCTGCATATCCCTCATCTCCCCTCTGTCTTTCTGCACCAGAATCCTGACCTTGCTCTTCCAGACTGTCTCACCTCCCCACTCCTTTGTCCATTCCAGTCTATCCAAGTCATTCTCACACCTGACATCCTGCAAGAGGAAGAGATCAGCCTCCAATCCCTTCAGCTAAGTAAAAATGTTCTTACGTCGATAAGCATTCTGTAACCCATTCACATTCAAAGAAAAAATGTTGGTTGTACTATTTATAGTGAAAAATGGTATATTATCAAGCTTTCTCTACTGCTCCATGTTCATCTCCTCCTGTGCCAAGTCCAGATTATGTTCTATGGTCACCGCCTCCTCTTCAGCCCTCTGAGCCTCCAGTCTAGCCAAAAGCTCATTCATCTCCCCATCTGCCTTCTCCTCGAATTCCTCACAGTACTCCAGACAGGCTTCCTGCCAGAGCTGCAGTCCATGATGCTTGGTCCAGTAGTATTCAGCCCTCTCTCCTGCAACTCCCACCATCTCTGCCTCCCACTCCTTATCTACCTTATAGCCCTCCTCCTCCAGATATACCACAAGAATTTCCACCTTCAATGCCATCACTATCCTCTCCCCCTGCAGGATCCTCGCCCAATGCTCATCACTCATTACCCTCAAATCCACCTCTCCCAGCTCCTCAGCCACCAGGTTGTTCATCATCCTGCACATCCAAAGTAGGTTCCCCACCTCCTTTCCTCCAGGGGTCGCTGGCCTTCCACCATCCAGCATTGTGGTGTCAGCCCCAGCACTCGCAGTCTTGTCCCACTCCTCCAGGACATCCACCAGTTCCTCCTCACTGACCGCCACCACTTGTCTCCCTTTTGCCACCTCCGGGACTCCAAATTGTACTCACTGGGCCCCCCGCATTAGTACATCCTCTACCACCCTGCTTCGGGAAGCTGGGCCCTATCTGATAAGGAGAGTAGGGATAGGGAAGTCCTCCTATATCTCATCCCAAACCTCCAGCATACCATCCGCATACAGGTCCATGCCAGTCACCTCCCTGTTCTTGCCAGTCCCTTTCCCAGCACTCCCACTTCCCTTGCCTGCCCAGATACTTACTTTGGTCCCCCCCATGTCCACCATCTGGCTTGTATCTGTCTGAGACCCACCCTTCATCTTCACCAGTAGTTTTCTCTATCTCTTACATCCCTGATCTCATTCCCACTGCTCCTTGCTCACTCGAATCCACTTCCCATCCACCATCTCCAAGTACGTCGCCTCCTCAAAGGCCCTCCAAGCTCTCACTTGCCATTCCACTATACCACTCAACTCTTCTAGCACTTCCAATAGATCCTCTTCCTCCTCCTCACTCCTCTTCACCCTCATCACCTTGCACATGATTGCCCCTTAGACCATATCAGAAGGCCAGTCCCTCGCCTTCCTGGTGGCCTCCTTCCCTGCCAGCTGAATCCTCATATTCACATCTCCAGTCCTGAGCGAGGTCCCCTCCCAGACCCTGAATCCAATATCCACCACCTCTCTATACTCCACCATGACCTCCTCAACTCTCCTTCTCATCTCCATCACCATCACCATGGGCACCCCTTTCACCAGCAATTGGACCACTCTGGGGTCCTATTTCAGGCATTATGCTATCAGAACACACACCTCCCCAACTATCAATCCAACCTTCAACACTTCCTCCAAAGGCTCAGCCTCCTCAAAGCCTACCTCCACTCCCTTCAGTCCCTTCAAAAACTTTATGGACACTGCTTCAGCCACCTGCTTAGCAATCAGCCCCAGTACTATTTTTGCTGTCACTGCTAGGCTCCGGAAGCACAGTGTCACCATAAATACCGAGATCGATTTCTTGAGTAACAGTGCCACCGCCAGGCCCATCATACCATCTGCCAAATCTCCTTGTCTCCCAGGTCCCAGGCACTCAGTCACACCATTCACAGTTATATCTGGATTTTTTTCCAGATTAGCAGTCCCATCTCTATCAGCCGTCACACCCCTCCCAGCCACTACACCTCCAGCCCCACTACCCCCTCTGCCAAGAGCTACTTCCTCCTGTACTGTCACCTTCTCTGTTTCCTTGCCTTTCCTCAACCAACCTTCCAGCCCCATCATCTGTCTTCTCCCCTTCACTATCTCAGCAAAGCTTACCCTCCTAGATCTCTGTCCTCCACTACTGCCTCCTTTCCTATCTCATCCACCTGCTAGCAGCCCCCTCATATCTCCCCCCAGGCCAGGGCCTCTCCCCACTTGCTGCCAGTCAAATGCACTCGAGCCACCCTGCCCAGTATATACCTCAGATTGCCTGTCAGTCACCATGTTGCTAGTCTCTTTTCTCCAAAAATGATATTGTAGTTGCTTTTCAAAAATTGTGTAACCTGAGAGGTACCAGAAAGAGGATGACTAACTAACAACTTAGTTCTCATAGCCTCTACCAATGGTCACTCTTCTTCAAATCTCTTTTTTTTTTTTTTTTTCTCTTCAAATCTCACCTTAACTCTCTCTAACTCCTATCAAAACTTTACTAAGGCAGCTTTAATCATCTAGGTTATAATTATCTCTAAAACCACCTTGGCTATTACTACTAGTCTCTATAAGTATAAGTAACTACAAATTCTGAAATTGACTTCTTCTACCACTAGGCCTATTATATCATCTACCAGATCTCCTTTCTCTATATATCTCATCTGCTCAGCCTTACTATCAACAGTTATATCTAGATTTTTTCCAGATTTATTCTAATCTTACTATTAACTATTATACTCTGATCCTCAGCAATAGCTCTCTCAGTCTCTATATCTGCTTTACTAGATATCAACCCTCTAACTCTTCTAGTACTTATCTTTTTCTTCTCTTCTGACTTATTACCATAAGTACTCTCAGGCCAACTTTTCACTTTTACCTTAGTAGTAAAGCTCATCAGCTCTGCTTTTTACTATCTATACTTGGTAGCTAACTTCTACTTAGTACTTTTAATAAATCAAATCAAAGACTAATTTAATTAGAAATTTAATTTAAACTCTATTTTTCAAAATATAATAACTTGATGAATATATATCCAAATTTAATAGTCTTTAGTTTGTTAGATTTCTATATAAGATAAATCTAATAAGCTAAAGATTGTTAAATTTGGATATGTTTTTATCAAATTATTATATTTCTAAAAATAGTATTTGAATTAGACCCTTGATTTGATTTAAATTAATTTAATTCATTTAAGAGTACTATTTCCATCAGACCCTCTCTGTTTACTTATATTATTGAAAAAATTTATCTCTATACTATAGTTCTTTCCAATATATTACCAGCCAAATACTCCAGATCTATTTAACCCAATATATCTATCAGAACTCTTATATATTGATATATTACTAATATCTTCTCTTTAAAAACTATATAAAAAATATTGAAAGATATTTATATAATATATATTATACTAAAGAAAGGTATGTAAAATTCTTAAGTTATCTACTCTTATAATTATAAAGACTATATTAAATATAAGATTAAAAAAATTCTTAATAAGAGAATTTACTATTACTAATCAGAGTATCTCATTACTATCTTGAATATAATTTATCTAAAAACTACTAATCAATTTTAAAATATGTAATATTTAAGACTTTAAGCAAAAATATATCTCTCTGATATCAATTTACTAATTTAATATACTTTTATATAAATATATTTACTATCAGCAAATCTACTCAAAATAACAAAAATTGCTCTTTATATAGTTTGAACTTTTAACTACTATGTAAGTCTTTAGTCTTTATTTTATATAAAATAATTAACTCTTTATAGCAATATTTATTTTTTTTAATTTGATTCAGTATAAATATAATTATTATTATATAATCTGAAATCTTAATAAAAATGTTAATTTTTAAAAAGAGAGTAATATAATAATGTTTTTTTAGTTATAAGCTCATTTCTATATCTTTTTTCTAGTCTTTTCTTATTATTTCTTAAATATTTCACAATGTTTCAGTACTTTTCAAATCTAGAATATTTTTATCTTTTCTCAATACTAAGTATCTTATCTTAGCTAGTTATAGAACTCTTTAAAACATTGTAGAACTCTATTAGTCATCTTCTGCTGAGACATTCTCTCAGTGCTCTCTTGATATTTCTTTTTATTTTTAAGATCCTTTCAGATTCTTCTTTCAGATCTTATATAAATACTTCTTCTGTCTACTTGAATAAAGCTCAGAATATTTTCTCCCAGAAATCCTTCAAGAATACTTGAACCTTTAGTATCTCTTTAAGCTACTTAGGACCAGAATCTTTCAGATTTAGTTGCTTTTTCTTAAAAAAACTAGAACTGTTATATTTGTAAAAAGAGACAAATGATAGATTTTCATTGATATATATATTGCAGCATATATATTTACTATAAGAGTGGAAAAGAGAACTTGACAAAATAGTGTCAAATACACCCATTCAACTACTGATGTATTGTTGGACCAGCTCCCTCCCTCCTCAGGCCGGTCGAATGTGCCCGCCAAACAAGTATTATCACATTATAGCTGACACGTGATCTCACTTCAGTTTTATTGGTGCAGCAATTCTTGCTCAAGGATTTCGGCTCCCCAGTTTTTTTTTGGTACAAGGAACCATTCAACGCAAATTGCTGCCGAACGTCATCACATTTCGAACCCTGTCGGGGAAAGGTGAGCTTATATATACTTGGTACAAGTTGCCAGAACCTGTATACCTGTGTGGTCGCAACAAACAGTAAATATTACAGATATTCATAGTGTACTAGCTGCAGTCGTTGAAATCCTCCACCTCCCACGCCGGCCGAAACACTCATGAATTTCTCCTACTCCATCACATGATTCTAAAGATTTGGCGGTTCGCCGCAACTCGTTTTTTTTGGATCTCAATTGATCGGTGTGGTTCCGTTACTTCTCTCGTTGCCAATCCTCATCGAGCTTCAGAATGAAGAATGTGGTCCATCCTGCATATCGCTCATGAAACGTGTGTAAAGTCGTCTGAGCGTTGCGCCGTGCGAATGTAACGCGGCTAATTTGGGATCCCGCCTAGTTTCTATCCAGGAAAATGAAAGATCGAAAACAGCAAACGAGTGATGGTTTGGGGGCAGATAAAGCAAAATACATAATCTATTCTTAATAAGTGGTATATCACCCCAACCGCCACACTTTTACATAACGTACCGCCCAAACCCTACTCCCCTCATCACCACATAAACCTCTGCACCTTCCCCAGCTCCGTCTCCCACTCAAACCCCTTCCACAAGAACATGTACACCGTCCATGCGTTCACGGCCGCGTATGCCGCACACATCGCCACGAGTCTCCCCTTGCCTGGTACAGGCACGTGCACCATGTACATCAGAAAAGGTAGAATAAAGTACCGGAACTCGAGGAGCGGGGACGGGACTAGTGTCAGCGCCACGGCCGCTAGGTAGGCGAGGAGGTCGAGGAGAGGTAAGGTTGTGGCTGAACAAAGGGAGGACGGAGGGAGGTTTAGGTGGGGTCATAAAAATATCAGTGTTGAAACTAGCGAAGGGAAGGGAATACTTACTAAGTGGCTGGAGCAGCGCCCACCCGGCGCCCATGTACGCGGGAACGAGGGCATACCGAGCGAGCGAGTGGCGACGATAGATGTTCTTCCAGACGTAGAAAGTATAATGACGGTTGTCGCTGAGGAGGAAGGGGTGTTCCATTCTGTGGGAGTTTGGAGATAAAAGTGAGAAAAAATGCCTCGGTGTTTCTTTATAGATGCAGAAAATTGATGTGAACCTACGTGAATCGGTCGACCAGGAAGAGCATCCCTACCGCCGTGACAATCAGTGTTCCGAGCCTGCGAAAACGTTCGAAGAACGAAATGTTTGAGTTTCGCGATATCTTCTCAGGCGCACTATTCCCCATCGAACATAATGCAACCTACGTGACACCCACCTCCTAAACCCGCCTGTCACGGGGCCTAGAACCGCGCGCCTAACGAGATCCATGCTCAGGATGGCCGGTGCGGCAAAGAAGGCGGCGAAGGAGGCGAAGTAGAAGAGTTGTGGGACGTGCAGACCTGCGACGTGATTCGCGCGGTCACCTGTGTCGGGAGTGTATGTGTATCAGCGCGGATGGGAGGTGCGAAATAATGCGGAAGAAAGGGGTGAGGGAGAGGGGACGAACCAAGCGCAATTCCGTCGTTCCAGATCACGAATGCGACAAATCCCGCGAGCGTCAGCACGAAGGAGTACAGCTGCTCGAGGAGGTAGGGGAGGTGCTTGAAAGTCAAGCGGATGAGGCTGGCGATCGATGTGAGAACCTGGCCTGTACATCATGCGATTTGGGAGGGGAAGGGGATAACCGTTAGCATATCGTGTCGACAAGGTTGCTCAAAGTTGGGAAGGATAGGATTATACCAATGGACGCGACTTCGGCAACGAGCGGGTTGTATAGCCTCGCTTCGTCGTCCTTAGCGTCGTCCTCTGATTCGGACTTCTTGGGCTGGAGGACTTTGAGGTCCGTGGAGAGGATCCGCACGAGCGAGATGCCAAGGAGGAAACAAACCCAAACGATGTTCGTCTGGCGGAAGGTAACCGAGATGGCAGAAATCTGATGATAGTTTGACTGGTGAGTGAATGTTCGCGAATCAAGAACAAGAAATGAATATTTAAAAATACGCACTATCCCACTCCACATATACCTCCCGTCCCTGGCACACAGGTATGCCCACAGGACGAAGAGCGTGGATCCGGAATCCGTATAATACAGAAAGTTATAAAAGTATGCCACAGGAAACATTACGAGCGCCAAGGCCGCCAGGGCCAACTGGTCATCAGCGACTCCCCGTCGTGCATGAACGCTGGCCAGCAGACGCGCCAGGATGAGATAGGTGATGATACTGAATATGCGATTGATGGCGCGGAGGAAGGAGGGCGTGCAGATAAAGGCGGATGTAAAAAGACCCACGGGCGTGATGAAGAGGTCGCTGATGGCGTAGCTTTGGGGTCTGATGAGTTAAGGATGTAGAAGGGAAGAGGTGGACGGGAGAGCAGGATGGGTTTGGTGGGGAAGGATACAGGCCAGGTGGGGTCGTGATTTTGGGATTCCAGACGGAATATTTTTGGACGCAGTAGTATTGGGCTTGAGGAATGTGGAAGACCTCGTCCTACCCAATGTGGGAATGGGTTGAGAGGATTATCAACATCAAGGAGAAGCGGCGGTGAAAGGATCGAGCCACTTGTACATACCATGTACGGATCTGGCACCACCGCATTCACCCAGCCGGACACGGCGGCCAGAATGCCAACGTGGACAAACAAGAGCACCAAGGACGTTTCTCCCGAGGCCTCTTGTTTGGTGGGTTCCGCGGATGTCGCCTGAGGCTCCGTCGCGGGTTCGGTCGCGGGCTCGCCCTCCTTGTCGCTCACGTACTCGTCACTCTCTTCTGCAATGTTTGGGTCGTTCTCAACGATGGTGGGACGGGTGGTGGTGTCGAACTCGAACTCGTCTGCCATGGTGGCGAAGAAGCGATATCAGGTCGTGGCTTGGAACCTATGTGCGTCCTTTATTCCATTAATTCCTGTGTCATGTAAGAGGAGACAGGTTACATATTTATATTTGTGCAGAGGTCTTTTTTTGTTTTATTGTAATTATATATGTGGAGTGAAATTATTGCAGATGAAGTGAATATAGTACATATCTATCCTACGCGACTGACTCCCAAACCCCTCCGTTTCGCAAATCGAAATGTCTGCTCCCCTCACCGTCCTATCTAATTTCCCCCACCCTCATCTTTCCGCCAACCTGTGAGACTCAAGCTAATCCTAGCATCCTCTTCCTCTTCCTTCCGCGAGGCAGTCGGCGCAGAACCACTTGCCCTCCGGCGGTTCGACAAGGCCGACGCACGCGTAGTGGAACCATTCCTTCTCGCACTGCGTGAGGGTTCGGAATGTCAAAAAACGGAGTACAGATTGCATTTGCCAAAAGTCACGTCACCAATTCCGATCAAGATAAATTAACTGGCTTACGTTCAGGCCGTCGCATGCCACCATATCTCCAAACGAAATCTGGTTGCAGAAGCAGTACAGCGGCTCGTTGGGGTCGATCTCTCCCACGAGGATGATGGCGCTGTCGCCTGGTCTGCAATGCGACAAAAACATACTAATTAGGCCAAAGCAAAAAAAAAAAAAAAAAAAAAAAAAAAAAAAAAAAAAAGTGGCGGGGATCCCTTCTCGGTTGACGTACCGTTTTCGCGTCGGGGATGACTGAGGACTCCGAGAGCGCTTACCTGTTGTACAAGTGGGGGAGATCACGGTGATTGTTATTCGTCCGAAACAAGGTTTGGGCTGACGATCTGTCAGTAAAATCAAAAAAAAACTTACGTGTGACTGATATGGGCGTCGATTCTTCGATCAGGGCTGGTGATAAATGCATCATTGAGTCAATTTTTTCTTCCTCGTGATCTATGTGACCCCGGAAAGTCACCTATACGCATAGTCAATACCCACCAGTGTTCTCCTGTTCGACGGAGACCAGGCTGAACCCGTGCTTCTCGGCTTGTTCGTCAATACGTTCGATGTGCCTCGACAGCAGGTCGTGCATGCGCATGGCGAGATCAATCTTCTGGTCCTGCTTCTTCATGGCGTTCTTGTACTCCTTCTAGATTATTCCATAGATAGGAGGAGGTGGGGATCGATGGGTATTCGACGCACAAAGTCAAAGAGAAAACGACAAATGGTTTACCTCGACCTGGAGCCTGTTCTGAATCTGAGAGGTCGAGAAGAGGTCAGCGCCTTGGCGTGCGCGCTTGTTATAGGATTTCTTGAGCCTGCTGTATTTGTACAGCAACCCTGTATTGCACGAGCATGTTTTTGGAAGGTATGTACCAGTCAGTCAATTTTCCGTGCCCATGACAATAATAGATAAAAGCGGCATACTTTGATAGTCGTCGTCCATGGCACGAAGCTCGCCCATGTTCTGCTGTATTTCGGAGGGAAGGTTTTCCAATGCTAGTAGTTCACGATGATGGCAGAGCGGTGAGGTGGATGAATCATTCAATAAGGAATGGCATGGTAATAATCATCTGCTTACTTTCCAGATATTCGTCATAGACATCGCTGATTGTGACGGGGATAGTGTCCATCGGAGGTTGAGGAAATTGAGAGGGAAAAAAAGAGGGGTGGATGGAAACGGACAATTTAAATTGACGATCAGGCCACGTGAGCAGGGTTGTCAATCCTAAGTACATTGACAGGTGTGGCGATTCCTAAGCAAACGCATGCCGTTTCCCCTTTGCCTGCTTTAGTTAATTGAGTCTATGGCATAGCATGACATCTACTCCCACCGCCCGATAATTCGTGACTGACGTTGGTTAATGGTCTCGGCTATTAATGGCTAACGTACACGTGACATAACACGTCAACATTCGTTGCGTAAGGGTGACTATACTATGCGAGCCTTCTTTTCTCCTCACGTTGCCAACCATTCTAACCACCTACAACTCTTCCTCTCCTATAAACCCATCCACAGAAATTATTTTTTGACATACCTTGCCGCAAAATGTGTGACCTCCACCTGAACAGCCTGTCTTCGCTATCTTTATCTCTATTAGTCATAGTCTAGTCAAAGAGATAAGTAGGCTTGGTATTTTTTCACATGTTACCTTTCAGCAGTTTTACAAATCTTGTTTATTGCGCCTTTGATTCTGACTATATGAAGCTCAAAGTTTCTAAACTTAAAGCAAAATACAAAGAGCTTCATCTACTAATAGTAGTATAAAAAAGATGTTAATTGAAGTTTATAATAAAATATTATAACTTCAGAATAGAGTGAGTTGGATGTAGCCAGGGCTTTCAACAAGGCTTTAATATAATATATATTGAAAATTATTATTATTTTGATTTTTTGATATATATAGTATTATTAATTTGATTAATAGTATATAACTTAGAAATTTATATATTACTTTATATTTTTAATTATATATTATAATATAGTAAATGTATACTGACAGAACTACAGCAGATTTCTTTATCTTGAATACTTAATCTTCTTTGACTCCTCAGAGTCCTCAGGTGCAGAAGTGGTCAAGTTTGAAGTATATATATATCTACTTACAGACTTATTAGTTTTTTGTCTCTTTGCTTAAACTATTTTGATCTGAGGTTTATTTACTCAAGATACTAGAGATATTTATACAAGTTTACTAACTATATAGCAGCTAAGTTAGCTCTTTTTTTTCTGTAAGTTATTTCTTATAGTTGAGTGATTAGTATATCTATAAAATCTGTAAAGATGAGAGATCATTATATTTGAGAGATTTATATAGCTATACTTTTTATATAATTATACAAATTATATAACTGAGAGATCAAGTTACTGATAAACTATAATAATATACTATATTAAGAATCAGATTTAAGTACTATAATCAAATGTCTATTTTCTAATTATTGTTTTTAATTTGAATTAACTATCACAACTTTCTTCTAAATAAGTGATTTTATTTCTAAATTATCTTATTTAAACTTCTATACTTTGATCAATTTTATGTTCTTATACTATATAATCTGCTTAATTAATAATGTCTCTTTATTTATCTGAAATCTCCTAAGACTACTTCTCAGAAATAAGTCAGAGCTTATTTGTTATTATAACAATTTCACAGTTATATTTAGTCTTAGTACATTTTCACATCTTTTAGTTAGTCTTTTCTTGTCATTTCTTGAATATTCTACTATGTTCTATCAATTTTTACTTGCTTAGAAACCTTCTCTTAGTGCTCAGACACTACTAGAACATTCTTGTCTTTTCTTGGTACCAAGTATCTTGTCTTAGCTAGTCATGGAATCTTTTAGAATATTATAGAATAGTATTAGTCAGCTTTACCAAGAACCTATTTCTTGGCATTTCTCTTTCTTTCCAAAATCCTTTCAGATCTTTCTTTCAGATTATGTATAAATATCCTTATTCTCTGCCTAAATAAAGTGAAGAATATTTTCTCCTAGAAATCCTTCAAGAATACTTGAATCTTTAAGTATCTCTCCAAGCTACTTTAGACTAACTAAAACTTCTAGATTTAGCTACTTTCTCTTAAAGAAACTAGAACTATTATACTTGATAGTAGTAGTGTTATTATACCTTACCTTATTAAGAAACCTCATATGAATTTAGAAACCAGTCACAAATAGTTACATAAACCTAAAATGAGCTATAAAGAGTCAGTCTACCAGCCAGACCCCTCTGCTACAGAAGAAGTAAGAAGATTGTAGTTCAACATAAAGGATATAATTAATGCTATGGTCTATCAAATCCAAGAACTTCAAGCACAATCAGAACAGCAGAAAATAAGAACTGTGAGTATATTATATTCTGCTATAGTACTAGTTAGTTTCAAGCCACTCAAGCTAGATACCTTTGACAACTATTGAGGAGGGCTATCTACAGATACATGGATCTTTCAATTGGACCAATACTTCAAGTTTACAAGAATAAAAGAAGACATGCAAGTCCAATTTGCTGCCATACTTCTCTGAGGAAATACAGCCATCTAGTAGTATAATCATATCATAGTTACCTCTGTATACTCATATATATAAATCAGAGACTGGGAAGCCTTCAAGAGGGCCCTTAACAAGCAGTTCAAGCCCACTAATACTACCAAACTAGCCAGAGATAAGCTAGTAAACATCAAGCAACTCAAGTCTATACAAAGCTACAATATACAATTCTTATCAATTCTACTTGAGCTACTAGTAATATCTAAGGACAAAAAGATAGACCACTATATCTGAGGCCTAAAGAGAAATACATGAGTCAAGATTAAGCTAGAAGAGCCCAAAAATCTTAATGAAGCCATGAGAATTGTCAATAGGTTGGATGTCATCACTTTTGGTAATTGCTTTGAACTAGAATACTACAAGAAGAACCACTTTGAGAACCACCATAAGAACCAACTAAAGACAGTTGGCCTGACACCAATAGACCTAGACACTATGAACAAAAAGAACACCAAGCTTATCCCTGAAGAAAAGGACCATCTGAAGAAATCTAGAGCCTATTTTTTCTATTACTAAATAGGATACATTGTAACCAAATATCCTAAGAAGACTAGTGAACCCTCAAGACCAGTTACTGTATTATCCAAAGACATATCTGTCAACTCCACTATCAGTCAATCTGAGCTCAAGATCAAGAAGCTTTATCTGAGGGCTCAGACCCCTCAATATCAAATAGAAAAAGCTATTGATCTTGACCTACACTCTATCAAACAAGTTACCATTCCAGCCAAGAGCCAAACTTTAGTGTCTACTGGAATTGCAGTTCAATGTTCTAAAGGACATTATGTTAGAATTACACTACAATTAGGACTCAGTATTAAAAATCATTTGGATATAGGCACTAGTATCATTGACTCAGACTTTTGAGGACAAATTTAAGTTCTACTTATCAATCAGAAGGATCAAGACTATACAGTTAAGGAAGGAGACCAAGTTGTACAAATGATTCTAGAAAAAGCCAGTCAACTCAAGATTATAGAAGTCCAAGAACTCTCTGAGACTAAATAAGATTAAAAAGGTTTTGGCAACACTGATCAAGCAGCAAGTCTTAGTGAAAATCAAGCTCAAGCTATGCTCATTTTCAAAGACCTAGTTAAAGGAAAAAAAATTCAAGTACTTATAGACAGTGAAATTGCAGAGAACTTCATCAATCAGAATCTCATCAAAAGTCTCAAGATCTTTACCAAGCCTATACCCAAGAATAATAGTATAGTCACTACAGATGGTACTCTGTACCCTATTGAGTCAATTACTGCTAAACTACCCATCAAGATTCAGAAATATTAGGAACAAGTAGACTTCAAGATTGTATCACTAAGAGATTATAATCTGATCTTAGGAAAATCCTGGCTTATGAAACACAACCCAGACATCAATTAGTATAAGAATAAAGTCACTCTACTTTAAGATTGAGCCAATATTACTATCAAGATAGACAAGACCATGAGCAAGACCCATATTGCAATACTGTCAACTATACAATATAAGAGAGCACTTAAGAAGGTAATGCATGCCTTTATTATAATAGTCTATTTCAAGAAATAAGACAAGAGACTATCAGTCAATAAAAGTATCAAGTTACTGCTATGGTATATAGTATCTTAAATTGACACTTTTGAAGGCTGTTTTCAAACTACTAAGACTCTCCTATGTATATATAAATTTAAAATCTGGCTCTACAGAAGTATAATAAATATCCTTTATATTATTCTATATAGCCATTTTTTTTTTTTATAAAAAAATCTTTAGCAGTAGATTCTCGAAGTTGAGGGTCTTTACTATGAAACTGACCAGACTTACAGTAGTGACATTATATAAATGTAACTGAAAGTGGCTGAAACAATGGCATATACTATGTATATAGAAAAAAAACATTTTGACCATCTTTCTCCACTATAATTCACATTACACAAACTTTTACAACATACTTTCAAGTTGTTTATTGGAGAAAGATACTAAGAAGATATCAAGCAGCAAGCAAGCTGATACACGTACTAGGTCGGGTGGACCTGGGGCCTTCAACTGGCAGCATATTGGGAGGGGGCATGGGCTGGAGATGGGATCTTTCGGTGGCTCAAGTGGACTGGGCAGCTCAGGTAGTGGAGGCGGCACTGGTGGGGGGGCTTGAGAGCGGCAGGAGAGGAGCTTTGCTGATACACTGAGGACTGGAGGCTGGCCAATGGGAGCCCACAGAGATCAGGCAGGAGGGAAGGAGAAGCAGAAGGCTGAGGATGCTGGGGGAGCTGGGCCTTTACTGGTGGGAGGTAGGGGAAGTGGAGGGACTGCTGGGGGTAGTGGCGGGACTGCTGATGGTGGTGTGATGGCTAATCAGGAAAAAAAAAGAGATGTGACAGCTGAGGGCCAGGTGGGGCAGGGGATCTCAATGCGGAAGGGGGACCTGGTAGATGGTATGACAGGACTGGCAGTGGCACCATTACTCAAGAAGTCGATCTTGGAGTTTGCAGTGACCTTGTGCTTCTGGGGCTTGGCGGTGATGGCAAGGATGGTTCTGGGGCTTGTGTCGAAGCAAGTGGCTGGGGTGGCTTCGGTGAAGTTCTTGAAGGGTCTGGAGGGGGTCGAGGTGGGCTTTGAGGAGGCTGGTCCACTGGATGAGGTACTGAAGACTGGAGTCGTGGTTGGAGAGGTAGTGGTCCCTATGGTGTGGTGCTTGAGATGGGACCCCAGGGTGGTGCAGCTTCTGGTGAAGGGGGTGCCCACAGTGACTAAGGAGGAGACTAGGAAGAGGGTGGAGGAGGTGATGATTGAGTATGGTGATGTGGTAGACGTCAGCTTTCAGGTGTGAGAGGGGACTATGATCAGGACAGGCGACGTTGATGTGAGGATTTGGCTGGCAGAAAAGGAGGCCATGGGGAAGGCAAGTGACTGGCCCTCAGTGCTGATGTGGGGGGCTGTGGTCTGCAAGGTGTCAAGGGTGAAAGGAAGTGAAGAGGAAGAGGAGGTTCTGTTGGAGGTACTGGAGGAGTTGAGTGGTGCTGTGGAGAGGAGGGTGAAGGCCTGGAGACTGTATAAGGAGTCGATGCATCTGGAGGTTGTGGGTGGGAAGTGTGTCCGTATGGATAAGAAGCAGTGGGAGCGGGCCCAGGGATACAAGAGGCAAAGAGAGTTGTTGGTGAGTATGACAGGAAGAGTAAGGAAGGCATCAGTTGTAACTGAGGAGTCTGGAGGTGCAAAGACCAGTGTCTGGGCTGGTCAAGGAGGAGAGGAGGTAGAGGCGAAGAAGGCAGGGGCTGAGGGGAAGCTGGATAAGGACCCATTTGCTGATGGTACCTTTGAAGTGTGGGAGCTGGAGTTGGATGCCACCTCCCCCTCACTTATCAGGAGGGGCCCAGTTGGAAAGAGAGGGATGATAGAGGATACACGGATGCAGGGGGCCCAGCAGGTGCACTTTGGGGTCCCTGATGTGGGGTAAGGGGGTCAGATGGTAGTGGTTGGAGAGGACGAGCTGGTGGATATTCCTGAGAAGGAGTGGGATGAGGCTGCCAGTGTAGGTGCTGACACTATGATGCTGGATGCAGGGCGGCCAGAGACTCCAGGAGAAAAGGAGGTGGGGAACTTGTTGTGAATGTACAAGGTGATGGATAATCTCGCAGCAGATGCTTTGAGAGAAGTGGACTTGTGGGCAATGCCTGAGGAGCATTGGGAATGAATTTTGCATGGGGATGGAATGATGGAGACACTGAAGGTGGAGATTCTGGGTATTTTCCTGGAGGAGGAGGGGTATGAGGTGGATGAGGTGAGGAAGGCAGAGCTGGGGGTGGTTGCTGGTAAGTGGGTGGCCTACTGCTGGGCAGAGCATCATGGTTTGCGGCTCTGGCAGGAGGCCTGTCTGGAATACCGTGAGGAATTTGAGGAGTGTGAAGATGGGGCAATGGTAGAACTTCTGGGAGCATTGGCAGTACAGGAAGCAGGGGAGAGGGAACTAGCTGCTGAACATGACTTGGATGTGATGTAGGAGGAGCAGAATGCGGACTTGTAGAGGATGGGACCATGATATATCATTATTCCCTATGAACAGTACAACCAACATTTTCTCATTAAATGTGAATGGGTTGAGGGGCTCTGGGCAGTGGAGGAACATTTTTACTTGGCTCAGGGGATTGGAGGCTGATCTCTTTTTACTACAGGATGTTTGATGTGAAGATGAGGACAATCAGGTAGAATGGACTAGGGAATGGGGTGGGGCTACTGCTTGGTTTGATAAGGTAGCGATTTTAGTGAGGAAGGGTAGAGGTGACTTGGGGGGAATCAGAAGCTGGGGTGATTGCTTGGTCTGGGGAGATTGGCATCGGCCAGGGTGGGAATCAGTGATGGTGGGCTCCTGCTACTGCCCTGCGGATAGGAGTGAGAGGATTGCATGGATTAGGGGGCTGCTGGAGGAGGGTATTCTCTTGGAAGGAGGGGTCGATGTGCTCAGTAGGGACTTTAATATGGTTCAGGATCTGCGTCTGGACAGGACTGATGGAGGGAGGAGTGCTGGGGGTAGAAGTGGAGGTCTGGACGCATGGGAGGAGGTGGAGATGTTGAGCTTCTTGGGGGATATGGGCAGAACTAGGTAGGGCGATGCCAGGGTCTACACACATTGGGTGAATAGCTTGGGCACAAGGATTGACTGGATTCTGACAGTAGAGTATTGAGGTTCGGATGTTTGGAGGGCATTGGAGGTAGAGTGGTGCCCATGGTCTGATCACTGGAGACTTTTGGGGCAGGGGCAGTTTGGGGGGAGTGGAGATGGACCTGGACATTGGCACCTTAACTCCTCTCTGCTGGCTGAGAAGGGGTTGTGGGAATTGTGGGTGGAGGACATTCAGGCAAAGGTTTTTAATTAGGGGCATGAGGGTTTGCCAGTAGATGTCCACTGGATGAGATTGAAAGAGACTGCGAGGGTTTATTGAGGAGGGGCTGGTAGAGAGGCCAGGAGGCAGAGGAGGAGGCACACGAGGTGTACTTCTAGCCGGCTGAGGAGACTATAAATGGATTGGGCAGATTTGCTCACTGTTGTTGGGGTGGAGGATTGGAGGATCGAGAGGGTGAAATTGGAGATAGTGGAACTACAACAGGTGTTGAGGGAAGAGAAGGAGGCTCATATGCAGGGTATGGCTGCAAGGCTATGATGGCAGGGGCTTGAGGAGAGTGAGCAGCCTTCTAGATACTTATCAAGACTTCTCAAAGCTAGGAGAGTGCGACATCGGTGGGATGGGGTCCTGGATGCTGATGGGGACATGTTACACGGAACGCAACAAATCTTAGGGGAGTTGAAGGAGAGATGGCAGGGCTTGTGGAGTGAGGGAGAAGGGGGTGTTGATGAAGTGGAGATTACGGACACACTTGAAGAGTGGAGACCTCTGCAAGTAGCTGGACTGGGGGACTTGATCTTACTGGTGCAGAGAGAGGAGATCCAAAGTGTCCTGGTAGCAACTAAACTTGGGACGGCACCTGGGGAGGATGCCTGCTGTGGGACTTCTGGAAGAAGATGGTAAATGTCCCCAGAGTGTTGGGTGAGATGGCTGCTCTCTGTGACCATGTCCTTCAGAGCGGTGAGTGGGTTGGAGGGCAGGATCTCGGGCTGGTGGCCTTATTGTACAAAGACAAAGAAAGGAGGGAAGACTGGAAGAACTGGAGGCCAATCATGCTTCTGGACATGGATAGGAAGTTGGTGACTAAGGTGATTGTCGCAAGGCTGCAGAAAGTTGCTGGGAGAGGAGCAGTGGGGCTTTGTTGGGGGCAGACTTATAAGAGATAGAACTGTGTGGGTTCATGGTATTATTGAAGGGACCCGGGCTTGCGGCTTGGATAGAAGGTTGGTCTTTTTGGACCAGGAGAAGGCCTATGACCGAGTACGGAGGGTGTGGCTGAGCAAGGTATTGGACCAAATTGGGGTTCCCCCAAGGTTTAGGGCCTCTATGTTAAGTCTGCTGGAGAGCAGTAGAGCAGCTCTGACATGTAATGGTCACCGTGGGAGGGCATTTTCCTTGGGAAGAAGAGTTCCTCAGGGGGACCCTCTGTCCCCCATTCTTTATACCCTTTCGCTGGAGCCATTGATGGATAGGATTCGCCGGAAGGTGGCAGGGCTCTCTATATATGGTATAGAGTGAAAGGTGGGGGCCTTTGCTGATGATATGGTGGTTGGACTTGGGTCTGTAGCAGATGTAGAGGCACTTCAGGAGACTGTGGAATGGTATGAGACCCACTTGGGGGTGAAGCTCAACTGGCATAAGTGTGAGATAATGGTGCTAGGGAATGGGCTAGTGGGCAGGGATGTCATTGGAACAATTGTCCCTGCTGGTGAGGTGGTGCGGTATCTGGGCATCTTCCTCTCTATATATGGCTCTGTCCTGCCATGAGTGTGGTAGGAGAGCAGGGTGAACATTTGGGAGGAGGCCCTTCGAGGGTGGGGAGGCTGCCATATCTCTCTACTAGGCGGGTGTCAATCCTGAATGTATATTGGTTCCCCAAGCTGTGGTATGTGGCATATCACCTCGACTTTCCAGCGTGGGTGGTGAAGAAGCTGATGAAGGTGGCTAGGGATTGGATCTGGGTGGAGAGGAGGTCCCAGGTCAGTTGGGATACTCTTGCGAGGCTGGTAGTAAGGGAGGGTCTTGGACTGGTGGACTTTCCTAAGAGACTGCACTGCTTGCGAGTCTGGTGGTTGAAGAGAGCTGTAGAACTGCAGGGCGGCAGTTGGGTACCTCTGTTGAAGAAGGTATGGGAGATGCGAACATCCCCTTGGAGATTCTCTAGAGATCTGCTCTCTTTGGTGGGGCTGAATGGCACTAAGCGGCTGCGGTTCAAGGGCTTTTAGTGGGGCGTGGCTGACGGAGCACACCAAATTGGCCTATGCTGGCAAGGCAATAAGGGGGAGGAGGTGTGGGGGCCTAATATGTAGCATTGGGATAGATTGCTCCTGGGGGGTGCTTCACTTGCTATGTTCGATATTGGGGAAGGAGTAGAGTGTCAGCAGGGGCCTGGCCAGGACCTTTGGCCGAGTGGCTGGCAGGCAGCAGGGATCAGTGAGGAGTGGGACTGGGCTGGTATCTGGTCCTGGTGTGCTGAGGTACAGAGGTGGCTTCCCCCCAAGTTCTGGGTGGTATAGTGGAGAATGTTGCGGAGGAATGTCATGCTGAATTTCTGTACAGGGCATTTAGTGGATGGTGGACAATTTGACTGTGAGGAGTGTTATGATGTTGGGCAAGCTGAGGGTTATGTACAGATGCCAGAACATTGGCTGGGGGAGTGTGAGGTTTTGGGGGAATTTTGGACTGCAATAGGGGATAGACTGGGTGTGGGGCATAGGCTGGTGGGGGAGGGGGATCGCTGGGAGGACTTGAGATCTCAGCTTGTGGGTGGGGTGGGTGATGGTTGGCTCACTGTAGAGTGAGTACTAGCAATATGGGTGGGAATGGTAGGTCATTGGCTTTTTGTTTTTGAGGAGGGGCAGCAGTTGGGGCTGCGAGAGAAGGTGTTAAGGTGGGAGGAGCTGTTGGGGGATCTGCTGACTGGATGGTGGGTGGGTTGGGGTCCTCAGGAGGGCTGACATCGTAGTCTGGTGGTAAAGATCTGTGAGCAGAGTGGTGGGAGGATGGCGATGGTGTTAGACAA
>RBNI01001405.1:0-22605 GCA_003990745.1 Jimgerdemannia flammicorona | reverse complement strand
CCCCCCACTAGCCAAGATTTCAAGTCATCCCAGCGGCCCCCCACACTAACCAGCCTCTGTTCCACACCCAGTCTATTCCCGATTACTACCCAAAAGTCCCCCAATACCTCACACTCTCCTAGCCAATGTTCTGGCATCTGCACCAGGCCCCCAGCCTGCCTTACATTGTAACACTCCTCACACTCAAAGCGGCCACCATCTACCAGATGCCCAGTACGGAAATTCAATATGACATTCCTCCACAGTACATACCACCATACCACCCAGTATTTAGGAGGAAGCCACCATCGCACCTCGGCACTCCAAGACCAGATACCCACCCAGTCCCACTCCTCGCCGATCCCTGCTGCCTGCCAGCCACTTGGCCAAAGATCCAGGCCAAGACGCTGCTGACACTCTACTCCATCCCCAATATCAAATGTTTCAAGTGGAGTACCCCCCAGGAGCAGCCTATCCCAACTCCACATACCAGGCCCCCACATCACCTCCCCCTCATTGCCCTGCCAATGCAGGCCAATTCTGTGTGCTCCCTCTACCACTCCCAACCAAAAGCCCTTGAATCACAGCCACCGAGCACCATTCAGCCCCACCATAGAGAGCAGATCTCCAGAGGACCCTTGAGGGGAGGATCTCATCTCCCACACCTTCTGCAGCAGAGGCACCCAACTCCCGCCCTGTAGTTCAGCAGCTCTCTTCAACCACCAGGCTCCCAAGCAGTACAACCACTTGGGGAAATCTACAAGGCCTAGACCCCCTCTGACCACCGGTATCACCAAAGTATCCCAACTGACCTGGGCCCTCCTCCCTGCCCAAATCCAATCTCTAGCCACTTTCGTCAGCCTCTTCACCACCCACGCTGGGAAGTCCAGATGATAGGCCACATACTACAGCTTGGGGAACCAATATACATTCAGTATTGTCACCCATCCTACCAGAGAGATATGGCGGCCTCCCCAACCTTGAAGGGCCTCCCCCCACATGGTCACTCTGCTCTCCCACCACACCCGTGGCAGGACAGAGCCATACACAGAGAGGAAGATGCCCAGATACCACACCACCTCACCAGTAGGGACAATTGTTCTAATGATGTCCCCACCCACTAGCCCATTCCCTAGCACTATCATCTCACACTTATTCCAGTTGAGCTTTGCCCCAGAGTGAGCCTCATACCAATCTACTGTCTCCTTAAGCACCTCGACATCTGTCACAGACCCAAGTCCAACCACCATGTCATCAGCAAAGGCCCCCACCTTCCACCCTATATCATAGATAGAGAGCCTCGCCACCTTTCAGCGAATCCAATCCATCAATGGCTCCAGTGACAGGGCATAGAGAATAGGGGACAAAGGATCCCCCTGAGGAACTCCTCTTCCCAAGGAAAACGCCAGACCACGGTGTCCATTGCACATCAACGCCGCCCAACCGCTCCCCAGCAGGCTCAACATAGAGGCCTGAAATCTCGAAGGAACATCAATTCGATCTAACACCTTGCCCAGCCAAACCCGCCATACCCAGTCATATGCCTTCTCCTGATCCAGGAAAACCAACCTTCTATCGAGACCACAGGCCTGAGCCCCTTCAATGATACCATGAACCCAAGTAGTCCCATCTCTTATGAGCCTGCCCCTAACAAATCCCTGCTGCTCCTCTCCCAGCACCCCTTGGGCAACCTTCTGCAGCCTAGCGATGACCACCTTAGTCACTATTTTCCTGTCCATATCCAGGAGCATAATTGGCCTCCAATTCTTCCAGTCCTCCCTTCTCTCTTTATCTTTGTACAATAGGGCCACCAGCCCAAGGTCCTGCTCTCCAACCCACTCACCCCTCTGAATAACATGGTCACAGAGGGCCGTCATCTTACCCAAAACTCCAGGGACCTTCACCATCTTTTTCCAGAAGTTCCATGGCAATCCATCCTCCCCTGGTGATGTTCCAAGTTTAGTCGCTGCAAGGATACTCTGAATCTCCTCTCCTTGTACTGGTAAGATCAAGTCACCCAAATCCACCACTTGCAGCAGCCCCCACTCCTCTAGTGTATTGGCAATCACCTCCTCATCTGCACCCCCTTCTTCCTCACTCCACAAATCCTGCCATCGCTCCTTCAAAACTCCTAAGATTTGTTACGTACCATGCACCATATCCCCATCAGCATCCAGGACCCCATCCCACTGATGTCGCACTCTCCTGGCATTGAGGAGTCTCGATAAGTACCTAGTAGGCCACTTACCCTCCTCAAGCCCCTGCCACCATAGCCTGGCAGCCATGCCTCACATATGAGTCTCCTCCTCATCCCGCAACACCTGTTGTAGTTCCACTATCTCCAATTTCGCCCTCTCCATCCTCCATTCCTCCACTCCATCAGAAGTGAGCAGATCTGCCCAATCCAACTGCAGTCTCCACAGCCTATTGGAAGCACACCTAGTGCGCTCTCTCCTCCACCTCCCAGTCTCTCTACTGGCTCCTCTCCAAAAGACCCTTGCAGCCTCTTTCAAATGTTTCCAATGGACATCTACAGACAAACCCTCATGCCACTACACAGCAACCTTTGCCTGAATGTCCTCCACCCATGAGTCCCACAACTCCTTCTTGGCCAGCAGGGAGGAGTTAAGGCGCCAATGTCTGGGTCCATCTCCACACCCCCCAAACCGCCCCTGCCCCAACAGTCCCCAGTGGTCAGACCATGGGCACTACTCCACCTCTAATGCCTTCCAAACATCGGAACCCCAACACTCAGCTGTCAGAATCCAGTCAATCCTGGTACCTAAGCCATTCACCCAATGTGTATAGACCCTTGCATCACCCCATCGCGTCCTATCCATATCCCCCAATGAGCTCAACCTCTCCACCTCCTCTCACGCCCCCAGCCCTCCACTTCTCCCCCCTGCACTCCTCCCTCCATCAGTCCTGTTAAGATGCTGATTCCAAACCATATTAAAGTCCCCCCCAGGAACATCAACCTCTTCCTCCAAGAGAATATCCTCCTCCATCAGTTCCTCAATCCATGCAATTCTCTCACCCCTAACCGCAGGGCAGTAGCAAGAGCCAACTCTCACTGACTCCCACCCCAGCCTCTGCCAATCTCCCCAGACCAAGCAATAACCCCAACTCCTGATACCTGCCAAGTCCCCTCTACCCTTCCTCACCAGAATCGACACTTTTCCAAACCAAGCAGTGGCCCCACCCCATTCTCTAGTCCACTCCACCCTATCATCCTCATCCTCACACCTCACATCCTGTAGTAAAAAGAGGTCTGCCTCCAATCCCTTGAGCCAAGTAAAAATATTCCTATGCTGTCCAGATCCCCGCAACCCATTCACATTCAAAGGGAAGATGGTAGTTGTACTGTTCATAGGAATAATGTTAGATAATGATCCCATTCTCTACAAGTCTGCATCCCACTCCTCCTGCACCAAGTCCAAATCATGTTCAGCAGCCCGTTCCCTCTCCCCAGCATCCCTTGCCTCCAGCCCTTCCAGAAGTTCTACCATTGCCCCATCTTCTCGCTCCTCAAAGTCCTCCCTATACTCTAGACAAGCCTCCCTCCAGAACTGCAAACCATGATGCTCCATCCAACAGTAGGCTGCCCTCTCACCTGCTACCACCACCAGCTCTGCCTTCCTCACCCCATAGACCTCATAACCCTCCTCCTCTAGGAAGATCGTAAGAATCTCTCCCTTCAGTGCCTCCTCTACACCATCACCATGCAGAATCTGTTCCCAATGCTCCTCAGGCATTGCCCACAAATCCACCTCTCCCAATGTATCTGCCGCAAGGTTATCCATCACCATTCTCATCCACAGTAAGTTCCCCACCTCCTTCCCTCCTGGGGTCACCAGCCTTCCTGCATCCAACATCATGGTATCCACACCAACACTGGCGGCCTCATCCCATCTCTCCTCAGGGACATCCACCAGCTCATCCTCGCCAGCCGCCACTACCTGGCCCCCTTTTTCTACATCCGGGACCCTGAAGCGCACCCGCTGGGCCCCCTTCATCGCCACATCCTCTGTCATCCTTCTCTTCACTGCTGGGCCCCTCCTGATGAGAGGAGGGAGAGTGGCATCCAATTCCTGATCCCAGACCTCAAACGTGCCATCGGCATAGGGGTCCTTGGCCAGTACTTTCCCAGCCTCTTCCTTGTCTACCCCCACCTCCCCTCCTCTATTACCAGCCCAGACACTGGCATCAACTCCCCCAGCTACTGCAACTCCAGTTTCCTTTGTCTTCGCCTCTGCTGTCATCCTTGCCAGAAGCTCCCTCTGCCTCCTATGCCCCTGTGCCCACTCCCACTGCCTCTTATCCATGCGGATATGCTTCCCCTCCACAACCTCCAAATGCGTTGACTCCTCAAAGATCTTCCAGGCCTTTGCCCTATGCTCCACTGCACCACTCAACTCCTCCAGCACCTCCAACAGATCCTCCTCCTCCTCCTCACTCCCCTTCACCCTTGATACCCTACAGGCGACAGCACCCTACATCAACACCGAGGGCCAGTCACTCGCCTTTCCCATGGCCTCCCGCCCTGCCAGCCGAATCCTGACATCCACATCACCTGTTCTGATCGTCGTCCCCTCCCACACCCTGAATCCAATATCTACAATGTCACCATACTCGGCCACCACCTCCTCAACCCTCCTCCTAGTCTCACCCTTCATCACCATTGGAACCCCTTTGACTAGCAGTTGTACCACCCTGGGGTCCCACCTGAGGCACCTCACCATAGGGACTGCTACTTCACCAACCACGACTCCAGTCTTCATTGCCTTGTCCAGTGGGCCCACCTCCTCAAAGCCCACCTCCACCCCCTCCAGCCCCTTCAAGAACTTCACCGAGGCTGCCCCAGCCACCTGCTGCAAGATAAGCCCCAGAACCATCCTGGCCATCACTGCCATGCCCCGGAAGCACAAGGTAGCTGCGAACTCCGAAACCGACTTCTTGAGTAACGGCACCACCACCAGTTCTGTCACACCATCAGCCAGGTCCCCCTTCCGAATCGGTAGCCCCAGCCCCACTCTGCTATCAGTCATCACATCTCTTTTTTTTTCACAATTCCCCATCACGCCTCCATCAGCAGTCCCGCCCCCAGCCACCACACCTCCAGACCCTACACTCACACCCCCAGCCTGGGGACCTCTCTCCCTCCCAAGGCTCGCCTTGCCCTTCCCCACAGCAGCACCAGCCCTGTTACCAACCGGCCATCCACTCCCCTTCACCTTGTCAGCAAAACTCACAGGGCCAGTCCACCCTCTCTTCCCACTAGTCACCGACCCTCCTCCAGAGCCCTTGCCGCCCTTCGATCCTCCAAAGGCCCCCATCCCCAGGCCATAACCCCTTCCCACATTCTGCCAACCGAAGGCCCCAGGTTTACCTGACCCAGCATACCCATCAGAACTCTTGCTCGATGATATTTGTATAGTACCTTTTCTCCGAGATACATTGAAAACCATTGCTTGAAGTTTGTGTAACATGAATTGTATCAGAGAGAGATGCCCAGAGACAGAGACATTGTCTGTTGTAATGGCCAATATCTATATTTCAAAATTTTGATATGTAAAATTATATAGAAAATAGTTAATAATTAAAAGTTAAAAGCTTTTTTTTTTTTTCATTCTCTTTTAATATTAGTTTAAAAATAAAAAAACTCCTATACCTTAGTTATAATTCCAAGCTCGTGAATACAGTTTATAAATACTTCTGCAATATTTTCTCCAGAGTGAGGACCCTCAAGCTTTACAAAGTCAAGAGTAAGAGTTTGAAGCTGCTAATTGGAATCAATCTAATGTCTAGTAATACTGAGAAATGAAATGTTTTTAGGAGATGTCCAGACATCAATCATAAACAAAATTTTACTCATAATACTCTATAGTAAAATTTAAAATATAGTTGGTAACTATAATTAATTCAAAAACATTCTTAATATTACTAATATTTTATCTAAAGCTTTTGATAGAGATTATTATATTCTTTTTATAAGCCTCCATAATATCATTATGAATAGTATCAGTACTTGGGGTATGTAAATCAGACTTAAGAAGACCAAAGAGACTTCATAAAGAAGTACTCTCAATTGCTATAAATCGTTGATCATTACATATAATCTGATGAATAAGTTGATTTTGAAACTCCAAGACAGAATATGGCTAAATTTAGAGGGTTTTTTTTTTAAGTATAAAAGACATATTTTCAAATGTATACTAAAATAAAAAAGAGGTCACCTACTTACCACAGCCAGAATATCAATTTTACTTAATACTATATTTAACTCCATTTTATCTGAATATTGGGCCTTTATATATTTTATTATATATATTTGTTATAGAACTACTATGTATTTTATATTTCTGCCTATATTTTAAATTTTTTATATTTATATCAAATAAACTATAAATATATAATGCAATTAAAAGTTTTATTTATTTTTTTAAAAAAAAATAAAATAAAAAAAAATTATCTGTAATACTTGCAAGTAACTTTATTTTCCCCAGTTTTGGTACAGTGTTGCCAACTTCCGAATGAGGAGTATAGCATGGAATATTATTTAAAAAAGAAGTCTGACTTGAAGTATTATTAGTATTGGAAAATACTGATAACTGATCTATTGATATTGATATTGACATAGCATATATGTAGGTATATATGTATATATATGTATATATTTATATTTGTATATATTTGTAAATGTGCTTATGAATATTTTTCTCTCACATTTCTCTATTTATACATATAAGTAAATTGTTTGATAAGTTTCATTTGTTTATGGGATTCAAATCAGATGATTCAAATATAGCCAAGATTTGAATTCAATAATTCAAATCTGGCAATTCAAATTCATTAATTTGAATCTGATGATACAAATCTGATGATTTAAATTCAGTAATATGAATCACCAGTTTGGAGGTTTGGATCAAAGCAGTCACAATTTGAACTAGTTTGAACTGACTTATTCAGAGCACTATATATTATTCATATAATATCATTCAAATATAGTTCATTACAACTATATGTAGTTACTAAATATTTTAAGATCATTAAACTTTATATTTATAATATGTTTATATATGTATGCACTATTACTAAACTATAATATAATTTATATAATTATGCTTAATATGCTTAGAAAATGAGGCCAATTTCATAATTATATATTACATGATAGTATTTGCTATCCTGGTAGCTTAGAATATCAATAGTATATATTAATTTATAGTTTCTCATTTGGTGTTTTATATCTCAACTTGATCTTATCATTCTCATTATAAACCTCTTTGAGAAGCCATATAATAGATCATGAGTGGGCTCATTTGAGATTACAGATCAATGAATGCATGAATATTCTAGATACAATTGTTCTTGGTGCCATGCATCTTGTCTTTATTTTGAGTACTGGTAAGATAAATTATTATTTGTTCAGATTTGTATTTAAGATAAAAATTTCCTTTTTTGGCTGTGGGTTTTGCACTCTACTGCTCTATATACTGCACTTCACACTTCTAGATATACTTGTATTTATGAAGATTTATACTCACTTTTATTTAAGCACATTTAGTCAAATATTATATATATTACTATTCCTATCAGTAATTTCTATAGTACTCACTGTTAATATACTGGTATGATTTCTCTAATATATCAAAAGAGAAATATAAATTAGGTTTTGCAGTCTGTCCTCTCTGCAACAATATTCTTTTCATTAAGCAGATGCATTGTTTCCTACAAGATGACTCAGATAATGACAACTCTGATATCAGTATCCTGATTCTTTATCTTAAGAGCCTCTCTTTTTATTTTTATTTTATAGTTACTCAGACTTCTACATTTATTATCAAACTCATCTAATCTGAATATAATACAATAACCCCACTCCTAACCAATCTCTCTAGGGAGACCACCCTCTACTCATTCTCAATTAAAGGCCACTAGACCATTAACTACCATAATCCTCCCTCCACTATGGTCACAAATTCATTCTGTTAGATACTGATGATGACTACTCTGGAGGCCCCACCCAACTCACTAGCCAATCATATCATCCTCTAACAATTTTTCCCACCTCACTAAGTACTCCTCCAAACTCATCTGTCTTCTTTTCACAAATATATATAACCAGTGTCCAGCCAGCCCCACTCATACTGCTAAAACTAATACTTCTAATGAATCAAATCAAATTGAATTTGACCTAAATTTGATTCAATTTGAATGACTCTCAATTTGATTTAATTTATATTAATTTAAATACTTTGGGAGTTCTAGCCAAAACTCACCCAATAGTGAGCCACCCATTATTAATACAATTTACCAATTGCTTTCTCAATCATCACACCTATCTCTCTCACTATCCTCTCTCCTTAACACTCCCAGATATTTCCCAACTACTATTCAGAAATTCTCAAGTATCTTACACTCACTCAGCTAAAGTTCAGGCATCTGAACAAACTCTCACTCTTGCTCAATATTATAATACTCTTCAGAGTTGCAGAGCCTCCCATCTACCAAATCACCTAACTGAAAGTTCAACATTATATTCCTCCTCAACAAATGCCACCATACTACTCAGAACTTCATAGAAAGTCACTGCTGTATCTCTACACTCCAGGACCAGACCCCAGTATCTATCTCAGTCATCTATCAGCCCATGGGCTATAAATACTGACCTATTCTCATTTAGTACTCTACTCCAGTATCAATTTCAAAGTCCATCAGTTGGGAACTACTCAATAGTAACTTATCTCATCTCTATATTGCCAGACTCCAATTTATCTCTCCCTCAGCACTCTGTTATCATAGTCCTATATTATGTATACTATCAGCCACCTCTCACCAGAAACTCTTATATTCTAAGTATCTACTATCACTCAGTCTGAGCAATGATAGCAGATCACCTGAAGAGCCTCTGGGAGAAAATATCCTCTCCCAAACTTTCTGCATCATGGTACCCACTCACTATCGTGTAGTTCAACAGCTCACTTCTATCACCAAGCTCTCAGACAATATAGTCTCTTAGAGAAGTCCACCAAACCAAGAACTCTCCTATTCATCAGTATCATAAAAAAATTCCATTCTATCTTACACTGTTTTTCAACCCAAATTTAGTTCTTAGCTAACTTCAATATTCTCTTCATTACTTAGACTGGAAAGTCCAAGTGATAAGCCAGATACTATAGCTTCAATAATCAGTAAATATTCAAAATCAATATCTATCTAGCTAGAGAGATATGATGCCCCCCCCCAGCTCTGAAGGGCCTCTCTTCAATTAGTCACCTTTCTCTCTTATTAGACTCTAGACAAGACAGATCCATATACTGACAAAAAGATATCCAGATATCTCACAGCTTCCTCAGTAGAGACAATTATTCCAATAATATCTCTACTTATTAGTTTATTCTTCAATACCATTTTCTCATACTTATGCTAGTTGAGCTTTATCCCAGAATACTTTTCATACTATTTAATCATTCTTGAGAGCCTCTATAATAATATTGTATCAGTTTCTTCTCACTATTCATATGTCTCTCTGCCTGTACTATCTCTAAGGTTTTAGTTAATACTCTATTACTCACTCTCCTTCAATCTACTTCAGCAAGTCTTCAGCTCTTACTAAACTTTTGATAGAAGTCAGCATCACTCTTTCTTATAAATATTCCTCAACATAAGACTGCTATATTGATAAAATTTTCAGCTACTTTATTTATATCTCTCATTCTTTATCTTTGGATTAGTTCTGACTCCTACTGTTAATACCTCTGGTCTTTTTGTATACTCTGCTATCTCTGCTATTTATCAATCTTTTATTGATCATGCTGCCCCTTTTCTAGTTATAGCTCTTATATATTTATCTACTCTCCTGATATTGTCTCCTACCTCTTCTCTTATCAGCAATTTTGATTTATCTAGTATTCCTCATAGTATATCTCCTTTACCTCCTATTTCTTCCTCTACTAACCCCCATACTATAGTCTATTGTATCAATCTTTTACTTAAGTATACTCATATTAACCAATATATACTAGTATTAGTTATTTATAACTCCTTCTCTGCTATATCTCTAGACTGACTTCTGGAGCATAATATTATATTCTCTGACTCTTCTCCCAAAGCTCAGTTCATTGAATCTGTCAATATTTCAGATACTCAGATTATCTTACAGAAATCCTTATAGATCATGAAAGCTTTTTTTTTTTTTTTTTCCTATTATATAAATATGAGGTATCTTTATTAAATAATCTATAATAAACATATGGTTCTCATACCATTCTGGTAGCCCCAACCCAACTCACTCTACTCTATCTTACTCTAATATACTTTCTCTCTTCCACTCCCACCTTTTCAAAAATAACTATACTATTAATTACTATAACCCACCCATGACTCTTCTCACAAATCTCTTCTATCAAGTACTAATGGTCACCACTCTGAGAGCTCCACCCTCTCTACCAACTGGACAGAATATCTAACATCAGTGTCTCCCACCTTACTATCTTTTTCCCTAAGGCTATCTGCCTCCCATTCTTAAATATATATAGCTAGTTTTTAGCCAACCTCACCTATATTATGAACACCTACTCAATAGTGAGCCACTCATTACCAATATATTATGAAGGATCTCTCTAATGTTCTAGTATTCCTTATGGCTCTCATTACTTATTTATTCTTTAAAATATTTATTCCAGACTTATAGAGTCTACTCTATTTTTTATCTATACTGCAATTTTATTCTACAATTGATATCATTCTTTTGATCTTTCTTGCTTGACTATCATATCTCTTTTCATACTAAGTACTTAGTATAGATTGTATATCTCTATCTTAGTACTATCTCCAAGTATAACATGACCCCAATCTTCTCATAGTGCTCAGTCTACATTAATGCCTCTGAATACTAATTAATAATTCAAAACTTACTGCAAAATTTTACAATTTCCTATATCTCACTTGTTTTGCTAATGGTATATTCTCTCAAACACCTAATAGTTTATCTGGTCACCCTATATATTATTCTTTTAATATATTACTACCAATAGATCTCTGGCAAAGAAATCTAAGTATTAATAGAATGATTACTTCTATATTCATATCTGTACTCAATATAATACCAACTATATATAGCCCCACTATCCTCACAACCCTCTCTTCTGATCCTAGAAACTTGTCCCTACTCAATCTATATTTATTCCTCTTTTTGTCTCTAATACTTCTCTTCTATATCTTATTATATTATCTTCTAATAACAATAGTCAATCAAATTTATAGTGTTTTTTACCACTTCTCACTATACTCTATGTCTACATATAGAATCATAAACTTCAGCTCTACTCTGAGCAATCTGTTTCTCAGACTGCTATTATAGCTATTACTTAAGGAATTCTCTTAAGATTTAATAGCCCTTGGTATCATCTCTTTATTTATAATTTTTATTCTAGTCTAGACTATCTAGAAGCTATTATCTCTGATAATAAGTAAGAGGTTACCATCAGTTGTATCTGTAGTCTTTTTTCTTTCTATTATTTTTGAACTTCTACTTATTCTCTCTAGATGCTATTATGAAAAAAAAACTCTTATATTATCTGGTAGTATATCTACAATCTCTTCTAGTCTCACAATGGGAATTCTATTAATACTACTATTGACTTTAGAGTATTTTATCTTTTATATATACACTTTGATGATACTCTCAATCTAGTTCAATACTTCAGCCAAGATTACTTGCTATTTAAAGTCAATCTGGCTGATACATATCATCACATCCTTATCCATCCTGCTGACTGAGAGTTTCTTGAGTTCATATAGTCAGAACAGTTCTACTTTAACTATTTTGTACCTTTTGGCATATCATTCTTGCTATATCTCTTCAATTTATTTACTAAACTACTAATATAGATAGTATTATAGTAGAGTCTTTAGACTATATTATATTATGTTGATAATTTTCTATTAGTATCTTTACCAATCACTGAGGCTACTATCTCTGATCTAAATTTATTTCAAACCCTTTACAAGGATCTCAGCTGATCTATCCAGAAGTGTAAGGTAGACAGACTTATATGTAATATTACTTATCTTTCTAGATATTGAACTTAATTCTATTATAATAGAAGTTTATCCTCCTGTTAGTAAACTTGATATAATCATATTAACTCTCTATTAATAAATATTACATATATCATATATAATGCCTCAGCTCTAATCTCTTATTGGCTTATTGATATTTATTTCAAAAATCATACTATCTAACTATCTCTTTCTCTATTTATTTACTGATTTACTTACTAATATTTCTATCTTTTATATTGTTCTAACTGAGGGTTTTTATACTAATATATAATAGTAGCTTGAGTTTTTACCTTGCTGAAATAGCATCTCTATTATATACTCTACTAAATAGCTCTACTCACCTAATACTCTTTTATAGTCTGATACCAGTAGTAATTTTGACTTTAGTATATACTTTAAAGGATCTTAGTTCTCTGCTCTTTAGATATATAATTTACTTATATATAATACTTAATTTAAGGAACTCTATACCATTGTTACTGTTACTATAATCCAGAGTACTTCTGTTATATCTTACTTTATATAGATAACTAAGTAATTATTATATAAGTGAGAGAGAGTATTAGAGTTGACAAGAGTAGGGTGGGCCTGGATTGGGGCTAATAGTGTAATATGTGAACCTTGTATTTATAATAGATTAGTTAATAAAGGGGCCTAGTAGTCATAAATAGAAAAATAAATAAATAAGCAATTATTACCATCATTAACTCAGGTACATCACACAACCTCCTTTAGAGCTTCTTTACTAGCCTTTCTTTCTCATAGTAATATATATCTTCTAACTCTATATTACTTATATCTTTATATCTGATAATAGTATTACTAATGTTTTGTCTCACTCTGATCTCCCCCATATCTATCATCTTTCTTCCCATATATAGATATTCCTAATGATGCTTAGTACAATCTATATACCATACTTCAACCTATTATTGCCTTCTTTCTATAGTTCAGAGTGATAAAATCTATATACTGCTCATATTTATCAGGATAGCACAGCTTTCTCAAGTACCATACCCTTCATAGAAGTTATCATAGACTAGATAATACCAGTCTCAGCAGGGTCCTCCCTATATCCAAGCTAGTGTTGATACATTGGGTTGGCTATCTTGCTTTATATCATCTATTACCTATTACTATCAAGAAATATCTCTTGGCCACAGATTACTTCATGTGGATTTCAACTTCACCAACTTTCTTCTTTGCCTCCAATAGCTTCCTTACATTGAATAAGATATAAAAAGATAGCTTGGCTTATGCCTAGTCCAGTCTTAACTTCTAATTACCCTTGATATTCTGCACTAGCTTCTTACTCTTTCCTATTTATCTGACTTTGATGATCTCAACTTTACTGCCACTATGTCATTAGCTTATATCAGATTCTTGAAGTCTAGCAAATTTACATGGGACTCTTTATTTAATTCATCTTGTCATACCTCTCGAGATAGTGTAGTCTTCTACCCTCATGTTAATGATTTCACACATATTATTTTTATACTTCCTACCTCTAAAATAGACCCCTTTCAACAGGACTGCTCTCTGTTCATTACTGAAATGGCCCCAGACATACCATGTATGATATCTCTGTTATGCCTGCTATTTCTTGCATTCCCCACCATTTCTGAGGCCCCTCTCTTCACACACTCTGCAAACTGTGCTTTTTCCCAAGACTATCTTATCCAGCATCTCTGATCCCTGCTTCCATGGATTTGTCTTAATCCAACTCTCTTCACTGGTCATAGCTTTCGTATTGGGGCTATATTTGATGCCACCATGGGAGGTCTTTTGGAATTCAAAATTCAAATGCTGGGGCATTGGTCCACTCTGGCCTTTCAAGGGTATATTCACATGCCCATATCCTGAATTTGTCATCTCCGCACTTCTCTCTCTCGGCCTACCACATTTGCCACTGGCCCACCTAACCGCTTGTCTGCGACATTGGTTAGCCACTAAGGTGTCCTCGCTGTGTTGCTTTTCGCATTGGCCCGTGTCAACAGCCTTCCGGTCTCGTGCTGCGCATGTCATACATAGTTTCAGTTTTCTCGTTGCTCGCGTTACTACTATCTCTATTTTTCTTTTATTTTCCCCTTCTTCCTGCAATCCAACTGCGCATTTTCACTCTTCTTCTTAGGGGCGTTTTCTCTTCCTCCTGTTTCATCTTTATCCCATCCTTTTTTACACCATGAGGCACAATATTTATTTGGGCCAGGTTTTTCTACCATGTATTTTTCTCCCAAATACATTACTGAATTGAAAGTCTTAGGGGTTTTTTTCTTATGGTCCAGGTTGCTTGGTGGTTGGACAACGTAGCTATTCGTGGATGTGTTTTTTCCAGCTGGCCTTTTTCGTTAGACATTATTGCTAGACATTGGATGAGTGGGCTCGTTCGAGATCACAGGTCAATGAATGCATGAATGTTCTCGGCGCGGTGGTTCTCAGCGCTGTGCGCCTTGTCTTTGTTTTGCGTGCTGGCGGGATAAACCATGTTTCGTTCAGATTTGCATGTTAGGTGTAGATTTCCTTTTTTGGCAGTCGGGTTTTGAGCTCTTCCGCTCTATACACTGCTCTTCGCACTTCTACTTACATTTGTATTCATGGACATTCGCACTCGCTTTTATTCAACCACCCCTCCTGGCAATTGTTATAGGGCCGGTTTTTTCTACCGTGTGTTTTTCTCCCAAATACATTACTGAATTGAAAGTCTTAGGGGTTTTTTTCTTGTGGTCCGGGTTGCTTGGTGGTCGGACAACATAGATAGTCGTGGATTTTTTTTTCCCAGCCGGCCTTTTTCGTTAGAAATTATTGCTAGACATTGACCAGTATCTTCTTCTCCATGGGCTTCATCATCGCCTCTCCACCATAAGCAATAAATAGTGGTTTTAATAGTTTGAATGTTGTCTGACCATTACCTATCGTGCATTCTAAGAAATACTATAGTTTACATCTGTGATAGTCCCAAACACCCTATCTGGGTCGGATCGTCATTCTCAATCTCGTCGATCCAGCGCTTGCGATGCACAAGCGCGGATCAAACTGCAACATGTCCAGGCCAATTCTTTGAGGAAGAGTCCGGCCCTCCTTGATCTCTATTATGCCAAATGTGATCAATGACCTCCGCTCGTAAATCGCATAATCCACCTGGCCGCGCCGTTCTCTGGAAATATATCTCTGGTGTTGTATTTTATAATAACTGGTGAAATGATTTGCTGCGGCAAGCGTGCTCACCGAAGGGAATATCTTTCAAACGGTTCAGGTTGATCGTCACCTATGCTGAGACACCCGCAGGAGAAGAGGGGAAACCCCGGTAACGACGCGTTATTCTCAAAGAGCATATGGTTGTCTTCCGAATTATCCAGACACGATAATTTTTTCGGCGCCACAAACATTTTCGTATAGCTGGTACAACGCGATTAAACAAGGAAAATGGCTTGTTTTCAATATCGATGAGAATTACAGCCCAGACCCTGCATTCACAAAGCTCGGCATCGGCAGCCCGTGACCCTGGCACACGGTGTTTTGAGATAACGATGGTAGACTGTTTAGTTTCTAGCACAACGATCGGGTTCCATCCATCAGGAATTTGGGACATCCGATCTGTCGTCATCAATTCACTCGATTTAGAACGAAGCGTGCATAGACCGATATTGCGTACCCTCTCTAACCGCGCGTGCACATAACGCGTGAGCTTAATAGTCGGTATGTTGAGTGTCACTTCATTCTCAAAACCACAACATCCACCTTTATTTTATTCTCTATATATATATATATATTTCTGCGCAATGGTATTCAGGTAACCGAAACAGTACGAAAAGATTTTTTCATTCGCAAATCCCTGTTAGACTGCCTCTCGCGTTCATTTGTTTCCGATAAAGCAGTTGCAGCTCTAAGTGGGAGAACGTAACCCTCGTCTGTAAGTAAAGTAAGATAGGAAGAAGGGCCACCTGGATTTCAAAATCCCACAGCTCTCTCAAACTGCACGGGCGTGGGATATAGCACGCGATCCAAGAAAACATTCAATCTACGTATTCAAACCCTCTTTTTTTTTTTTTTTTTAAAGAAAAATGCTGCTCAGTTATTGAGGCATTCACATTAGTCTGTGCATGGACTCTCACCTCTCCAACACGCATACGACCCCACTGTTTTTTATTTTTTTATCTACCCACTCCGAAATTAGGGCTTTTTCTCGTCACAACAGGGTCTTTGCGTTTTCGCCATTGCGAATCTGAGGATCGTAGTCCCACTTGAGGGAGACAGAAATGGACTCGAAAAGCCTCTACTGCATTTATAACACCCTTCGAACCAACTTTTACCGCGAATTAAGTGTGGTAAGTTATACATCTTGGATATTATTCTTGGTGGACCATCTTTGTAAAATCAACGCCCTTTGACAAAGTATTCTTTGCTTGAGTATCTTTACTTTCTCATGGCCCGCTGAATGTAAATACGGTTATAGCACACGTGGGGACAGTAGATTGCTCACTGAAGAAATAAATTACGTTCAAACCTTAAGTATCCTTGTGACACTACGTAAATTTCCCTTGGCCCCGTTTCCGTAGTATTTCCTTCTGAGGTCTTTGTGAAATCCATATTCTCATGTTCTTTCAATGTGATATCAGCAAACCTACCTAACCATAGGCTGGTATTGTTAAGACAGAGCATATTCGAAAAAACCGCTTGATCATAAGAAGCCCATTTGCCGCCTTTAGGAGACAACTTGGATTCTTTCGTAAATTAATTTCCTTTGGGCGATCGGGTACGTTGATGTGGAAATTACTTCAGCCTAAGTCTATCCAAGGATGCATAGTTGGAAGTACCAACCCCGCAATCAATAACGTTGTAATGTTTGACGGAGACTTCCGACTTACGAGATCGGACCTTCGACCATATGCCGGTGTTGCACCACCAAAAATTAATATGAACCCGCTTATACTCCGTCGGTTCAAGCGGCGGGCGTAGTTTAGGGCCCGAAGAATATATACGACACCATGCTTCGATCGTCGAAATATCGTTTTGTTCAGCTAGAACTCACCGAATCATCAGGTCTGAACCACTCCAACATCGTTGATCATGCTCTTCAATATCCCCACTCTAGCCATCCAGGTGACTGCCTTCGCGATCATTGCCTCTGCTTCACCGCTTGCTCGATGGACGGAGGGAAATGGATCGCCGACCGATCCGAATATCAAGTCAGTACCTTCCCTTCTGCAATGTTCTGTGTTGCACGCTGGTTCTATGGAGAAAGGTTTTGGAAAGTGTAGATAGGAGAATACCGTCAAATGTACCATCCGGTTGATTACAACAGATACGTCGGTCGCTGGGACTCGACAAACGTGAATGCATTTTGGTAGGTGGCAACAGCTTCGTGTCTGTGATTTTTTTTTTTTTTTTTTTTAATACATTAACCACCCAAGAAACTCCGTACGCCATACACCATACACTCATCACCCAATCCCACCCCACAGGTCCGGCCCGTACCTCCGCGTGCGTTTCACCAATACCACAACCCTAAAGGTTAAGCTCGACAACAGCGCCAGCTTCCACTCGGACGTGGTTACGGAGGTTACGGTGGTCTATAGAATTGACTCCGGCAGCGCGAACATAGGCCCGACGGCTCTGACACTCAACACCAGCGGCGTGTTCGACATCACCCCGTCGGGCAGCCTTCGCACCTCGCGCATCTATTCGCTTCAGATTGGAGGGCTCGGATGGCGTGACGTCATTCAGTTCCGTGGACTGCAGTTCGACAATGGAGGGTACACAATCCACCAGAACTTCCCGACCAAGTTGATAGAGTTTGTGGGGGATTCCATTACGGCCGGGGTAAGTTTTGTGGGTGTACAGCGCAAAGGTGGAGAGCATCGAGCCCATGCAATTGTATTCCTATCACATCCATTCTTTCATTACGCGCGTTTAGGCCACCGACACTTTGGAAACCTGGTCCGACTACTCTTTCCTGACGGGCGAGAAGCTCGGAGTAGAGCACACGCAGATCGCCTACCCCGCCATCTGTCTCACAAACTACGGCACATGTCCCAATCAAACCATGAGCGACTATTTCTTCAGCGCGAGGAATCCCGGCTACGATTTCACGCCGTGGGACTTTAGCAAATACAAAGCGGACGCTTTGTCCATCATGATTGGTAAGAATGGCATCCATCGTAAACGATACGCAAGCCCGAAACCACAACATATCGCCAACCAAACCACTCTTCCCCCATTATTCCCGCAGGTCAAAACGACCACGGCCATGGCCCGGCCCCGAGCGCGCTCTTCCAGTCGACCCTCACTACGCTCCTCACCGGCATCCGCGCCAAGCACCCGCTAGCGCACATTTTCATCCTGCTGACGTTCCGCGGCTTCTACGAAACTGAAATCGTCGCATCCATTGCCGAACGCAACACCGCCGGCGACAACGCACTCACTTTCGTCAACACCACCGGATGGCTCAACTCCACCGACTTCCTCATTGGCGCCGGACCCCACCCTAGCGACGCTGGCCACCGGAAGGTCGCCAAATTGCTTATACCAATCTTCAAGTCTGTGCTTAGATGGTGATTACTTTTTTTTTTTTTTTTTTATTTTAACAATTAGGAATTGGTACGTGATCGTGGGTGTTTGCCAAACGTTGTAAACCATCGTCTTTCACAAACTCATTGGTGAAAAAAGGATCCATGAAATAAGTCTGTTCGTCTAGTGATCTATGCTCAAATACCGGTGTGCTGTACTGGTATAATGAGATGTGCGTAGTTGCCATGGTGTTGATTTGTCGCGCACGAAATATTACAAAAATTCAACGACAGAAATCTGAATGTCGAGTGATCTCCACAAAATTTGGATCACATGGTTACTAAGCAGCATCAATATGAGGCAATAGTGACAACATACGAGAAACCAAGTGCTGGCCACGGCGGTGGCGGGTGAGCGAGCGGTGCCGAGTCAACGTCATACAGTGCCTTTCACAAGCACCGCGGCGAACTCCATGATCATGCCTGATGTTGCAGAAGTCAACGGATAAATGTGAACTAGTGTAACGTTGATTCGACATGTATTTGTCCACTTTGAGTTTGGATGGCGGATGGCTTTGATGGAATGGACTAAGTCAACGAGGATGTTTGTCAGCGGAAAGAGGGAATCCTAGGAGGGGTGATCAATCTTCACACTGTTGTGACGGACTAGTAGGAAGGTTCAGAATAGACACGCCGACCTTTCACCAGTAACATTCAGGTGACACAAGACTCAGACAACACTTTTTGCAATGTTTTTGGTGAAAGGAGACTATTGACATGAACAGCAATGACCATACTGGTGAGCATGCCAGCCAGGGGGGTAGTAGTGCCTTTGGCTGGCAGTACATAGGGAGGAGGGGAGATGGTTTGGGGATGCCAGGGCCCTCTATGGCTGGTCATGACACTGGGGGTGGAGGGAGGGGTGGATTGTGGCAATGAGGAGGGGAGAGGATGACCTTTGCTGACAAGGTCAAGATGGGGAGAATGGAGTCTGGACTGGATAGTTGGTTGGGACTGGAGAAGGCATCAACAGCATCAGTTGGAGACCAGGGAGGGGCCCCCATAGGAGGGTCAGGCAGTAGAGAGAGGGGGGGAGTAGGGGCTGGAGATGTGACTGCTGATGGAGCTGTGACTAAGGATCTGGAAAAAAATCCAGATGTGATAGCAGTTGGCAGATCAGGACAGGGGGAGGGCATGAGGCCTGGAGATCTGGCAGATGGTATGATGAGCATGGTGTTGGCACCATTACTCAAAAAGTTGAGATCAGAATACACCATCACATTGTACTTCTGAGGCTTGGCAGTAACTGTGAGGATGATTTTGGGGCTAGTGGTACAGAAGGTAAAGGCGGTGGTTTTGGTGAAGTTTTTGAAGGGGAAAGAAGGAGTTGAGGTGAGATTTGAGGAAGAGGTGTCATTATTAGAGGCTGTGGATAAGGGGGTAGTAGTGGGCAGAGTGGTGGTTCTTATGGTCTGGTGTATACACTGGGACCCTCGAGTGGTGCAGTTGACAGTATTGGATCTTTCTATAGTGTTGAGGGAGAGGGCCAGGGAACTGATTGTGGAGGTGATCAAGGAGTATGGAGAGATCATGGACATCGGGTTCTGAGTCTGGGAGGTCAAGAGTGAAGGGAATGCTTGAGGAAGAGGAGGACTTGCTGGAGGCTCTAAAGGATCTGGCACGAGTAGTTGAGAAGAGGAGACTGGCTCAGAAGGAGTATGAGGCCAAGATGGTGGTGGAGATTATCAATGGAAAAAGGATCAGAATGGACAAGGGGACTTGGGAGAAGATGTAGGGGAGGCAAATCCAGAAGGAGTTACTGGCAAAGATGGGAGGGGGAGTGGCAGATGGTAGAGTGAGAGAAGGTAGTGCTGGACTGAGGAAGAGTGCCTGGGCTGGAGAGCACAGGGTGACTCCAGAGGTGGCCCCAGATAGATTGAATGAGGAGAGTCTAGGTGGCATAGTAGAGGATGCCAAAATGGGGGAGGAGGTTCACCCTCTATATGGTGTCCTGAGTGGGGTAGGTGGGGAAGAGAAATTGCTAGATATATTGGAGGAAGAGTGGGATGAGTCAGGAAGGAGAAGTGCTCTGGTGGACCCTGTGGTGGGAGTTGAGAGAGTTGCCCAGAGTGTTGCTGAGGTGGTGGATGAAGAGAAGTGACTGTGGAAGACTCTGGAGGAGGTAGCAGCCAAGGAGCTTGGGGGAGAGGACTTCTGGGTACTCTAAGTGATCAGCACTGAGAGAAAATTCTTTATTGGGAGGAAGTGACAAGAAAGATGAGAAATGAAATCCTGGCAGTGCTATTGGAGTCAGAGGAATATCAAGTTGATAATCAGAGAGAAGAGGCCCTTCAGGGGATTGCAAATGACCAGGCAGCATATTTGTGGGACTCAAGACAGGAGTTGGAGAAGTGGAGAGTGGTGTGCACAGATTATCAGACAGAAATAGAGGTTGTGGATGGGGTGGAGTATCAGGAAATCTTGGAAGCACTGGATGTACAGACTGTGACAGAGGATGATTTGGAGGCAGAGTGGCATTTGGATCTGGCTGGGGATGAGATGAGTATGGAATTCTAGACAAGGCTCTCAAATATCAAACATTTTTTTCAATATGAACAGTATAACTAGAATCTTTTCTTTGAACATGAATGGGTTGAGAGAAGCAGTACAATAAAGGAATATCTTTAGCTGGCTGAGGGGACTGGATGCAGATCTCTTCTTACTGTAGGATATACAGTATGAGGTTGACATGAACTTACTGGACTGGACTAGAGAATGGGGTGGGGCAGCTGTATGGACTGGGCAGGTGGGCATTCTGGTTTGAAAGAGGATTGGGGACATTGGGGACATTGGACATTGGGAGAGTAGATTGGTATTGGGAGTATGGAAGAGGTATAGATGGAACCCTTTGACTATTGGGTTATATTAGTGCCCAGCTGAGAGGGGGAATGCATAGATTGGGTTAGAGGCCTTAGGGAGGCTGGTATCATGAGTGAAGCTGGGATTGATTGCCTGGGGGGGGATTTCAACATGGTACAAGATAATGAGATGGACAGGACTGTTGACAGGAGAGGAATGAGAGGCAGAAGTAGTGGGTTGGATGATTGGATGGAGATTGAGAGGTTGGGCTCATTGATTGACTCAGGGTGACAGTTCTGAGTGGATCACCAAATTTATACCCACTGGATAGCAGGGCTGGGCTCCAGGATTGACTGAGTATTGATGGCAGAGTACTGGGGAGTAGATGTCTGGGATGTGCTAGAGGTGGTTTGGTGTCTGTGGTCAGATCACTGGGGTCTGATTGGGGGTGGGAGATTTGGGAGAAGTGGGGACAGGTCAGGACATTGGCAGGTGAATTCTTCTTTGCTGGAGGATGGTTTCTTATGGGCAGATTGAGAGGTGGAAGTTATTGAGAAGATTAGTAGGTGGCAGGAGCAGGTATTAGTGATTGTGGATCGCTAGTGGTGACTGAAATCAAGTGCTCAGAGGTACTGAAGGGAGGCAGGGAAAGGAAGGCGTGCTCAGAGGTGGTGGTGAGTGCAATGGGCTTTACAGAGATTGATAGCACTTCTGGGGAGATGGGCAGGGTCACTGGAGGATTGGGGGGCAGTAGACTGGAGAATTCAGCAGATACATAAGGAAGTTGATGAGTTAAAGGAAGTGCTATAAATGGAGAAAGAGATTCAGTTGAAGGGGATAGTGGCAAGGTTGTGGTGGCAGGGGTTGGAGGAGGGGGAGAGGCCCACCAGATTTCTTTCACAGTTGCTACAGGCTTGGAGAACCAGACAGCAGTGGGAGGGGATTCTGAATGAGGATGGAGTGATGGCATCCCTTTCACCTGTAACATTCGGGTGACACAAGATTCTGACAACACTTTCGGCAACATCTTCAAGTATTGGTGCTCTCAAGATGGCGAGCAATGTGCATTCTGGTGAGCGTACTGGGCAGGGGAGACCCAGTGCCTTTGACTGGCAACATGTGGGGGGGGGTCGGGGTGCTGGTCTTGGCATGCCGAGCACTTCGATGAGAGGACGCGGGGCTGGAGGAGGTA
>RBNI01001404.1:0-22605 GCA_003990745.1 Jimgerdemannia flammicorona | reverse complement strand
TCAAAAAAAAAAAAAAAAAAAAAAAGGTTCACGCCTCACAAATCCCTGCGTCATGTTCTGCGTTCGATAATGAACGCGTTATTCGGAATTGAAATGGCTGAATTCTAAGTGGTTTTTGACCATTTCGAACTATTTTCCTTCTTCCTTTTTTGACATTTTTCTTTTGTATAGAAAAAATGACTCAATCGATCAGTGAGCCATTGTGACGTAGGCAACAGTTTTGCACGTGTATACATATGACATGGCCTTACAATGGTCTCCCCTGTGTTGGCTAAAAAACCACTCAAGGAATTTGCAGGACGAAAAATGGCATTGCCTACTTCAATCTGTATCAGAGCTTGATGGAGCTCAAAATCGAGCCAAAAACCAATCCATGTTCGAAATACTTGTCCTGTCGTAAAGGGTTCTATTAAAAGTAACTTTGGAAGTGACAAGTAATACATATGCCAATTTGGTTATCAGGTGAGGAGTATGATTCAAAGAATATCACCCCATACTTTCTATAGATTTTGCGTTGATGTAAGGCTCCGGAGGTTTTGTTACCTGTCTACGGAAAAAGAAGAGGAGGGAGAATTAACATTAGCATGTTTGAGCGTGCTAAAGTTGAGACTCTAAAGATATAAAAGCAGCGTCGAAGAACAAAACCAAAACCATCATCGACTCAACTCAAAATCAACCGACTCAAGTCAACTCTTCCTACCCATACCCACCCATATTCACAGGGTGCATTGCCTTCGCCATCTGCCTCCTCGCTGTTTCTGGCTCTCTTGCCTCCCCTGTGAAGAATGGAAAGCAGTTTTTTATTTTATATTTTATGTCGGTTCCGAAATAACTATTATTTTCACGTCCATTCGCGGTCAATTGACCACACATCTTCTCGGGGTCGTCCAACTAGCCCCCATCGACTCGTGCGAATCTATTTGCAGGGACGGCTCTGACAAAATATGCGTCCGCAACTCGTGCCGCTCAGTCTGCAAGGGAAATCTCGACGAGATGTGCATTCAAATGTGCGCCGAGGACCCTGTCCGCGAGTCGTGCCGCTCCGTCTGTAAGGGAAGTCCCGACGAAATGTGCATCCAGATGTGCGCTGAGAATCCCGAAAGCGTCTGCATCCAGATGAGCAAGCCCACCGATATCCAATAAGGGGTAAGTAAAAATATTTTACAATTACCTCTGCCACTTCAACTTTCCTTGCACCTTGCCACAATCGCTGATCCATTTCCCATTCCCTCATCCCGATTTTCACAGTGTAAAACGCCCTTCTGGCCTCAAAGAATACATACAAATAGACTAGATATTATAGGACATATAGTAAATTTATTTCATAATATACAGGTTTCTTCGGGTCCTGCAAACAACCTATAGGGCATTTTGACTTCCGAATGTTCAATAGCATCAAACTCGTGTAAACTACACAAGAGTCAGAGTTTGCAGATGTAATTAATTATTGTTAGTGTCCAACTTAGAAGCTGGGAGATTTCATGAATACATACATACAGTCAAGTAAAGAAATACTATATGTAGCAAGAAGCCTTTCAATTGTTCTTTTGCTTAATTGTACTAAGATTGAGAAAGTGTCATTTCTTTATAGTGAAAGTAATAGTATTGCTCTTCTATAACTATAGCTACTCAAGAGACTTATTTTTTCTGTATATAGACTAAATCTCTTGTGATTCAGATTCAAAAGAGGTTTTTTTTTAGATTTATATACTAGTTCTCAGTTTGGTAGAAGTTAGCTAGACTTCTGGAGTTTAGTCAGAAATACTAAAGTAACTTAGGTATTATTACTAAGAACTTAGGAAAAATATATATATATATAGAGAGAGAGACTTCTTATATTTTATACTTAACTAAGAGCTGATTTATTTCAAATACAATTGCTGGAGTATTTATATATATTGACTAAATAATAGTTTATTGATTTTGGCTAAGTATATTGTGATGATATCTTCAAAACTAGTGATATCAGAATTCAGAAGACTGTCTAGACTTTGCAAGCCACTGGTTGCAAGTTGTAACTCAATCATAACTCATCTTGATCAGAAGATGATTCTTATCTAAACTTATAATAACTCATGATGAGCTCAATAATATACTACTCTAAATCAGATGGCCCTACCCTCTGAACCAAAGGAGAAGACCCTCAAGATATAAAAGAAGTATCAAGAGAAGAAGTACAAAGTATTAATTATAAATAAGAGACTTACTACAAAATAAAATATCTGCTATTTATCAAATAATAAGGTCAAGGAGTCATCTAGATCTATTAGTTCAAGAACAGATATTTACTAATATCAAGAGAGTAATAAGATTATATACAAAAAGGACCTCTAGTCTGAATCTCTATATAAGAGATCTCTACTACTATACTCTCAACTACTGAGAAATAGAGATAAGAATTACTACTACTACTGAGTACCTCTAGATATGGTAAGAATATGAGAAGGAATATTATTTCTATCAAGAATTCTCACAAGCCAGCTCTTAAGAAATTGCAGATACTATATATATAGATAGATATAATGTAATGGTAACCCCAGAATGATGACATCAGCACAGGAGACAGCCTTTCCTTACAAGCCATCAGATTGAAGCACAAGAAGATTATACAATATATGAGATGAGCAATGATGACCAACTGTGAGTCATTGTGACCACAGTACAAGCATCCTGAAGAATATAAAAGAAGGATCAAGGAACTGCAGTAGCAGCAACCAATAAGAACCACCAATTCCAAAATAGCTCAAAGACTTACTATAAATGAAATGCCTACCACCTGCCAAACCTCAAGATCAAGGAATCACCAAGGCATCTCGGTTGAAGAAAGGATGTTCTAAGACATCAGAAGAGCCATGAGGACCTGCTCAAGAAGGACTCCTAGTGTCAACCTGGGTACTGCAGACCCCTATCACTTTATCCTCTACCACTGTGAAATGGAAACAAGGATCACCATTGCTACCAAATGCCTCCAAATGTGGCAGGAGTATGAAATAGGAAACCTCCTCTGCCAGAAGTTCCCACAGGCCAGCACCCAAGAGCTACAAGATGCCACTCCCATGGATATATACGAAATGAGAACAGCTAAGAAGATCCATCAGATCTTCAGGCATGCACTATGGTTGATCCCCAACTTGGAGTATGTTAGAGTCTCAGACTTCAGAGACCTGTCATCCCACTGTATCAATGCACTAGAAGCCAGAGTGGCTACAGAAGCCCAGTCCACTATCACCCTCAACAGCAAAGAAGTAGAAGACTTCTGGTATCCTATCCTTCAGGACAACCCAGACCAATTCCTGCAGAGATTGATCTCAGTATTCCAAGGCCCAAGCATCTGGGTTAGATTCCCTCAAGACCCCACATTTGTCCCCTATTTTGTGGAAGAGAACCTCATAGACTGAAGAGCTCCTGTTCCTGATTTTCCTGCCACTGCCAAATATGATGACATCATTAGCGATGACATCATCCTGTATGACATACCCAAAGTATGTGAAACATGTAACCTGTATGAAGAATTCATGGATCTCATCTCCTTCAGTGATGATGATGATGATGAAGCCCCCATGGTCCTGAACTTTCTGCTCTAAGTTCTTTGTTATACTGGATAATGCCAGCACCAGTATTCTCATGTAATACCAGATAATGCCAGTACTGACATTTTAATGTGATACCAAATAATGCCAGCCCTGGAACTTGGTAGTTTTAGTTATTAGAATTTATATTTAGCTTTATATCTTAGCAACCATTGAATTATATTTTGTATAAATACCCCTCTTATTTCCTCTGAAATAAAGTCAGTTAAGTTCACCTACACACACTTCCTTGCAAGCAATCTAAGAGATAACAAGATAGTTAAAGATAAGAAGTTTGAGGACTATAAGACCTTGGGAAGGCACTCCAATAAGAACTTGCTTATAACAAACTTGAGTTAGTCTAAGAGATACACCTTGAAGAGAATCTGGCATATTTGAAGGACTCAGCAACCACTACATGACAATAAATAAAAATTGTTTAAAAAAGTTCAATAGATCTTCAGACATATACTCTGAACTATTCCTAATCTGGAATATATTAAAGTCTCTAATATTTAAGAACTAATAAGCTGTCATATAGACTATTTTGAAGAAATAGTTGCAAAAGAGATCCAATCTACCATTATAGTTAAGAGTGATGAGAGTTAAATCCTTTGAAATTCTATTCTAGAGGACAATCCAGATTAGTTCATCTATGGTCTGATTACATTATTTCAAGACCCTCTTCTGAGAGTCTACTCTCTCTAGAATTCCTCAGATATTCCTTACTTTGTGGATAATAATACTATTGACTAGAGACCTTAAGAGCAGAATAACTTTACATATACCCCTTAGTAATATTATTGACAATGACTTAGAGAATAGTAGTAACCTACTTATTTTATTAGAAGATGATCTCAACAACTTCCTGAGAGATATAGAAAATTATTTGGCCAGACTCTTTGAAGAAAATGAGAAGGAGGATAAGGATGATATAATTTTAGTCATATTGAATTTTAAGATATATGAGGATAGCTCTATTAGTCAAATTGAGTAAATTAGTTAGACAAACAGTAACTATATATTAACTAACCAAAATTATCACAAATATAAAATTAGTCTTATTTAGTAATTGTGAGTTAAAACCAATTATCTAGTCTTATATATAGTCTAAAAACTATATAAATACCCTCTGAATAAATCTCAATCAATAGGTTTGCAATACCAACTTAAGTTCTGAAAGATAAGAAAGTTGAGTATAAGAACTTTGAGAAAAGACTTCAAGAGCTAAAGTAATATACTTATAACTACTACTGAAAATTATTATAAAACTTAAGATATAAGTCAGTTAGATAAAGCTACTATAGAAATTAGATACAAGACTTAGAAAATATCAGAACACTACTAAGAAATATAGAAAACTCATAAAATGATTACTAGGAAACTCAAGAACAATATATAATATAAGTGATTTCCCTTTTATATATAAATAGCTAGTTATATGATCAATAACTCAAAATATATAAACTCTAACTCAATGTAAACAAGACATATAAATAAATTGAATAGCAGCTAAAGTAAATATTGAGCTAGAATATTATTGGAAAATAAATAGAATATAGTATATAGACAATTTAGTAGTATATTAAGCTATATATATTAGAGCACTAAGAGATATAGATTGCATATTATATTTTGAGAGCTTATGGAAAAGTTTTCTAAAAACTTGATCATTTGACTCAAAAATCTAGCAGTTATCTATAGTAGAGAATTTAGAAGAAACTAGCTAGTAGTAAGACCAGAACTAACAATAGTCTGCTTTAGAAAGAGAAGCTCACACTATTGTCAGAACAGCCCTTACTCTGTTTAGAACTAGTAGTTAGAAAACTGAATTAGAAGAAAGAAGTAATATAGATTATAGTTTAACCTTAAAGAAAAGAAGATAACTTAAGGACAATCTGAGCCCATCCAGATCTAAGGCCCAGAATAAGAAGAAGATTTTCCTAAAGAATACCAGACCTTAATCTATAGAAGAGATTTAGATAAAAGTAACTATATTACTACTATTATCACTCAAGTCACTCTAATAGACTAAGTATACTTTTAAATATCTGAAAAAGAAGAAGACTACTATTCTTATCTTTCAGAATAAGAGGAAGATAATAATTAGAGAAGTCAATCAGACTACCTAAGGGATGAATTCAACCTTTATCACTATTTATATAGTAATATAAACTCTTGATAAGATGAACAGAATCCTGCTGCTTTACAATAGTAAGGGATAGATAAACTGAATATTAGCTACATTAGTTTCATTTCAATTATCAGAACCTCAGTACCCTAGTCCTTCATACTCCAATATATCCATAAGAGATAAGAAGCTCTAACTCTCTCAATACCTCAGTATTTAGTGACTACTATTATTTAATTAGAGAACTACCACTATTGAGAACTCTTACTCTAGTTTTAATTAGAAGGGCCAGACTTCCTACACTCTCACTAAGACAATGCCCTCTGTCAGTATTACTAGTTCATCAAGCATCTTCACTATCTCCATCTCTATAAAGATCATTAAGAAACTTTACTTCAGAACCAGACTCAGATAGTGAAGATGAATTAGATATGAGCTATCTTCAGAAATTCTATAATATAAAGAGTGAAGATATTAAGGAATTCTTTAGAGAAATTGAAGTACAAGTAGCAGTCAAGTAGTAAGATGTCCAGAAAAAGCTCAGAATTATAGAATTACTTCTAAGAGATCCTGCCCTATAGAAGTACAACTAAGCAAAGCAAGTTAGAGATAATATTTATAGAGTAGAATATATCAACAACCTTCAAGCAAATGGAGACTATGTAGATAGATATAATATCTATAAGACCTGGCTCTATATCTAGTTCAATAGTCTTAAGTACCAATAGAAAGTACAAGAAGCTTTGATCTATATATAGTACTCCCAAATGAATCGAATCAATTCAAATGAAATCAAATTGAGAGTCATTCAAATCGAATCGAATTGGGGATTTTTCAATTCAAATTGAGTTCGAATCGAATCGAATTCAAATTAAATTAAGGGTCTGATTTGAAACCTATTTTTAGAAATGTAATAACTCGATGAATACATATCCAAATTCAATGATCTATAGCTTGTTAGATTCCCTTATATAATAGGAATCTAACAAGCTAAAGATCATTGAATTTGGATGTGTATTCGTCAAGTTATTTAATTTCTAAAAATAGAGTTCAAATCAGACCTCAAATTGATTTGAATTGAATCGAATTTGGGTCCAATTCGATTCAATTCGATTTTTTGGGAGCACTATCTATATGAGCCAAGTTATTAATAAAACTCCAAAAGGCTTCTACTATTAGATTTAAGCCTAGATAATCAAGACAAACTTACAATCTACAGTTCAACTAGTCTTAACCTCAACCACCTTTCTTAATGGAATATTCTCAGAACTTTGAAGATAAGTTATTAGAATAGACTATTGAAGTATTGAGCAATAAGTTGCTAGAGTATAAGGATGCTGAGAAGTAAACTATAGACCACTCTAGTAATTATAAGAATATTGAGATCTAGCTCAAGCTAAAATCTCAAGGACTTATAGAATAACTATAGAATAAGAGAATACCTACTTGAGAGTCTATTTGGCCAGCTATGAGACCAGACCCTCACCCCTAATTTCAACTCAATATAGACAACAACAGCAGCCTCCACTAAGAATTCAAGAGGACTCTATAATAATGCTCACTAAACAAATAAAAGACCTAGTCATTGTAGTTACCTAGTTAAAGTACTAAGAGGGAAGATAATAAGATTATTATCAAGATAATAGACCAGACTACTGGCAGCAAGATAACAGGAGTTCTACTCAGACTCCACTAGTTATAACTATAGGTTCACTAACAACAGATTCCTATATCCTAACTTGCTTCAACTATAGAAATCAAGGTCATATTTAGAGATTTTGTCTAAAGAAATAAACTTCATCTAATAATAGAAATATTAATCTTATTTAAGTAGATAAAGAGACTTGAGAAATAAAAGAAGAAGTTACCTAGCTTTATAGCCAAGAGGATATCTATTTATACTATAAAGTCTTTCTCTCTAAGATAACTTAGGATATAGTACCTGCACAAATCAGAGGACAAGAAAGATTTTCAAGAACCCTGCTTTTACTACTTTGCTAGTAACTATATCTACAGACAAACATCTAAGATATGGTTATTCTTTCTTAAATACTTCTCAGAAGAAGGATAAGAGAATCAAAAGAGATCCCCCTGAACCAGAAGTTGGTCTATCAAGAGTATCAAGAAGTATCTTCCTGCCTGATTTTAAAGAAAAAGAGTATATGAGTATAGAGTCTTTAGCTGATAAAATGCTTAATAAAAATAAAAGAATCTGCTATAAGAGATCTAGATATTGAAGAAACAGTAAGCTCTATGAAGTAGCATCACTTTGAGAACACTTCTATACTCAGAATACAGGTCTCATAGTCAAAAAAGTCCTCAAAAATATATCCAAAGTTAGGTGAAAATTTCTCAATGAAGCCAAGAGAAATATCAAGAGAATTCTTATCTAAGGACCACATATACTGGAGCTTAGCACTATATATATAGTTTATTAATATTATCACTAAGAACATCAATCTATAAGACTAGCTAATGGAAAAAATATATGGTAATAATATCAGAATCTTTGTTGATACTGGAGTAGTAGTTTGCATTATTATCTAGCAAATATTAGAAAGGATCAAGTGAATAATTGATGAAGAAACCAAAGTAAGAGTTATTATAGCAGATAGATCAGTATCTATCACCCTTAGACTAGTTAGAGATATATCTATTTAAGTTAGAAAGATCTGTCTCAATATATCATAAGCTATTATAACTCCAGTAATCTCCTATGATCTGATTTTAGGAACTGACTAATTAAACTAAGTTAGAGCTAATGTAGATATCAAGAAACAACTCTTGATCTTCACCTTTTATGGATAAAAATATAAGATATTAATTGAGTCAAAAGGATCAAAGAGAGTAAGTCAGGCCTCTAAGACAGAATAGTAAGAATATAAAAATATACTCACTACTATAGAGAATAAAAGTGAAGCAAATTTCCTACAAGAACTAGAAAGTGATTTTGATATCTCTGGAAACTTTAAAAGTAGTTAAGAAGATCTTTTTGTTGGAGTTATTAATACTGAAAGCCTAAAAGCAAGTATTAATTGAACTATTAGTAAAAAAGTAGTATTTGAATTTGCAGGACTATCTATACAATCACCTCTATCTCTGAAAGAAAAGCAAATTATGTGAGCCTTTTATCTAAATATATGTGAACACTATAACCATTTCTATTCACTAAGAGATAATTGTAGCAACTGCTGAATCCTTGATCTCAAAAAGGTTCTAATACTAGTAACTGAAGATAAGAATGAGTTAAAATGAGTTTTAGTTCTCAGATAAATACAACTACTTACCTCAAAGACTTTTAAGAAGACCTATAAAGAAGAGTAGAAGATCCTCTCTCACTAATCTTTGAAGACTCTCACAATTGAAGACAATAACAATAGTATCTATACTATTACCTAAGCTCTTCAGATTACTCTACCTACCTATGATAAATATCAAAAGAGATATCCAACAAGTAAGAAAATCAAACAGTGGAATGAGGAATTCATCAAGCAAGAATACTGTAATTATAGAAAGACCTTTACCTGTTACTGATATGAATATTGAAGTATCTATCTCAGTGAAGATGCCTATAAGAGCTAAGTTAAGAAGAAGAATCCTATCTTATAAGAACTCTGAATTCACTAAGTCTGTTGGAAATATAAAAAGATCAACCATAAAGGAGACTATAAAGCCAAGAATAAGATCTCTATCTAGAATCTATTATTAGAAATTCTTACTATCATTTATTAGTATTACCAGCTATACCAAAATAGACAAGAAGTCAATCTCATCTTTACCTTTATAGAAGCTTTAGATCTACTTAGAAAAACTGGTTCAACTATATAAGAAATCCAAAACTTAAAGACTAGAGTATATTGACTATTCTATAAGCCAGAATATATAGAGTTTTTACCTATAATAATAACTACTGAGACAATATTTCTCAAGACTCAACTAGTTATCTAAGTTGAACTACTATTACCTTAGTACAATCTCCTCTTGTACAAATAGAAGGATCAGTAGAATATGATCTTTATCTTTCTATCAAGTAATACTCAATTCTAGAACCACTAGAACTTTTGACCTTTAAATTACACTTGCTATATCATCTAAATATTATAAATAACTGACATTAAGATCATCTCTAGCAGCCAAAGAAATTATAGTAGAAGGAGGAATTATTGATCAGAATTATTAAGGTTCTCTAAAGGTCATTATTTGTAATAATAGTAGAAATCACCAAGCCTTTAACCCCTTGGAGACTATCTGTCAAATTCTATTTATCAAGATATCACAGCCTACTATTCAAGAGATGAATCAACTAGACAATACTAAGAGAGAACAAGAAGGTTTTGGAAGCACCAATAGAACTCCTCAACTACCACCTATTAAAGTCTACTTAGTAATAATAGTTCAGTTCTAATAAATGAAACTACATATCTGTTACTTTATCTAAGCAAGAGAAGATATCTTCTTTTAACTATATCAATAAAGAGACCTTAATATATACCTACCTACAGATACCAATAACCTGATATTTGAGCATCAATAGTACTCTGAGAAAAGTATCACCTCTTTCTGACTAAAGAATATATCTATGACCAGATATCACTAATCTATATTTCTATCTAAAACCTGGGCTTTGAAGTGGTAACAATTCCCAGAGGAACAATATTGAAATATTTTGAACTACTGATAGATATCTATAATAAAGAAGTTATTGAATTTTTGGAAAACAGCTAGCTCTCTAATGAGACTGATAGTACTAGAGAGGAAGACTCAGCAACTAAAGCTGTTGACATTAAGATAACTCTGACCAAGAATTAGCAATAACAGATATAGAAGTTAATAGAAAAATATAAAGATATATTTATTACTATATATAATAACTTCTCACTATATCAATATAGAGAACATGTAATATATATAGGAGATATCAAACTAATCTGACAATATCTCTACAAAACACCATACTACTTGATTGAGTTTGAATAATAACACATAAATAAAATACTATGAAATAGAGTTATTAGACTCTCATCAAGCTCCTGGGCTTTATCAGTAATTATATTACTAAAAAAAGAAGAATAGAGACTAGTTATAGATTTCAGAAAACTTAACAAGATTACTATGAAAAATACCTACCTACTGCTAAGAATTGATGACCTCTTCAATATCCTTAACAAAGTCAAGTACATGACCACTACTGATCAGTTTTAAGGATTTTAAATAATACCTATTACCAAGAATAATATCTGCAAGATAGCCTTTATCACTAGATAAAGACAGTATAAATATCTCTGAATGCTATTTGGACTCTGCAATGTACTAGTCTCATTCTGGCAAATAATGAACTATATTTACCAAGACCTTATTAGAAGAAATATACTAGTATCATAGATGATATAATTATTTACTCTGAGATATTTGAATAATATCTGCAAGACCTCTATAAAATATTTGATACTATCTAAAACTCAGAACTCAGACTCAATACTAAGAAGTACTTCTTTGGAAAATACTAAGTTAAATATCTAGAATATATAATTTCAGCTTAAGGAACTTATACTGATCTATATAAAGTAGAGAAAGTCAAGAATTATCTAACTCTTTTCTCTATAAAGAAAGTTCTATCTTTCTTATATTAGTATCTTACTACTAGTAATTCATTTCAAGATTTTCAGATAAGGCAGCCCTACTATGTGATATCTCCAAAAAGAACCAACTATTCTACTAGAAGGAGAACAGTAGAAGTCATTTGACCTACTCAAGAAGGCCCTTGCTGAAGCTTCTATTTTAGTATAACCAGACTTTGACAAATCATTTATCTTGGTAACTAATGTCTCAGCCCTTGAACTTGGATCAATTCTATCTTAACAAGATGATCAGAAGAAGGAATATATCATTGAATATACTAGCAAGGCCACTAATGAGATATAAGCAAACTATAGAGCCACTAAGCTGAAATATCTTACAATAGTGTGAGCTATAGATCACCTCAGACACTATCTCTTAAGAAAGAAATTTTCCTTATCACTGATCACTAAGCTCTATAATATTGTTTAATAAACTAGAGCCCTTAGAAATCTTTACTAGATAAATTATATCTTTGCAATTACTATTATTTATAAGAAAGATATTAAGAATTCCAATATTGATACCCTATTAAGGATCTTATAAACTCAATGAGAAGAGAAGGAGCTCTTATGAGAGAAGGCTACTTCCTACTTACCCAAATGAACCAAGAACTGTATCTTGCTCTCATCTGGAGTCTATACCATAGGAGCTTCAAAAAAGAAATTCTGCTAGCTTATAAGTTGTTTATTTAAGAAATTTCAAGAAGGTGATGATGAACTTTAGAGAGTAGAAAAAGATTGATATATCTGAGTTTTACAAGAAGATAAAATACTGAAGATACTCATAACTAACTATAATCAGAATATATACTGAGGAATTGAAGTCACTATTGTAAGGATCAAGAAGAGATATGTACTAGTGGTCAAAAATAAGGAAACAAACTTTGACTAGTACTTTCAATAAATTGAATCAAAGGTTCAATTCAATTTAATTCAAATCAAATTGAAGACTAATTCAATTTGAGATCTAATTTGAACTCTATTTTTTTTTTGAAATATAATAACTCAACAAATACACATCCAAATTCAATGATCTTTAGCTTATTAGATTTCCCTTATATAGGGGAATCTAACAAGCTAAAGATTATTGAGTTTGGGCATATATTCATCAAGTTATTATATTTTAAAAAATAGGATTTAAATTAGACCCTTAATTTAATTTGAATTCAATTTAATTCAAACTTGATTTAAATTGAAAAATCTCCAATTTTATTCAATTTGAATGACTCTCAATTTGATTTAATTCAAATTGATTCAATTCATTTGAGAGCACTAATTTTGACACATATTCAACAATATGATACCTGCTAAAGATACTGATAGAAACCAACTGATAAAGTACTACTAATACTAATTATAGTACTAGCTGGAACCTTTTGAAGACTAGGAATAGACATCATTAGTTCTCTACTAATAACTAGCTGAGAAAGAAGCTATCCTTACTATTGAAGATTATCTGACAAAATGGTCTAAAGTCTTTACTATTGAAACTACTAATACTCAAACAATTATTGAGATTCTATATAATGAAATTTTCAGCTACTATGATATTCCCAAAGAAATTATTACAGACTAAGACTGAGAATTTATCAATAAAGCTATGAAGATCTTTATAGGCAACTTTAAGATCAAATTGTAAACAATAATAGCTTATTACTTACAAGCAATTAGACTTACTGAATGAATGAACCAGACCATCAAATAAGGCCTTAGTAAAACTAGAGATTAATTAAACTGTAATATTTATCTTTTAGTAATTCTATTCAGTATCTATACTTCAAAGGCAACTACTATCTAATAGATTCCTTTTTATTTAATATATAATCAAGAAGTACAAGACTCCATTGAACTAATTTAACTAGATTTAGCAAAATGAGTCACTTTAGTTATATGAAGTATATCAATAAGTATAAGAATTTATTACTAGGATACAAGAATAATAAAAGAAGTATTATAACTATGAAGCTAATCTTAAACCCCTACTTATTAGATAATAAGTCTTAGTATACTATACTATTATAAAAGAAAACTAGAGTACTAAACTCAAACTAAAATGAAAAAGATCCTATTTCATATATTAAGTATTTACAAACTATACCTATCAACTAAAGACTCTGAATAGAGTTATACTCAAGACTAAGATATATATAACTATATAAGACCTTACTACTTAGTAGAAGTAAAATATATTTGAATAATTATATTTACTCCATCTGTATTATCTCTGTTAAAGAATGATGGATGCTTCCTTTGAAACTCAAGAAGTCAACAATATCAGAACTATTCTCAAGCCTATCTACATAATAGATATTGTTACTAGAAATTATCTTAGATTATAGAAAAATCTATTTTCAAGAGGTTCAAACTCTTAGCTATGACAATGAGAGCCCTTGCCCTAGACAAGGATGGTCTGTTCTCACAAATTTACTAATAGTTTATCCAATAAAGGAACCAAGACTTATTGTTTCTATAAAATCATAATCACTAAGAATAGCTCCAATTTTGCAAGAGGTAGATATAATGATACCTTCAAAACCAGTAATATCAGAATTCAGAAGACTGTTTAGACTTTGTAAGCCACTAGTTATAAGTTATAACTCAGCTATAACTTATCTTTATCAGAAGATAATTCCTATCTGAACTTATAATGACTTATGATAAGCCAATAGTATACTATTCTAAATTAAGTGATTCTACTCTCTAGACCAAAGAAGAAGACTCTCAAGATATAAAATAAGTATTAAGAAAAGAAGTATAAAGTATTAACTATATATAAATATAAGACTTATTACAATACAAAATATCTGCTATTTACTAAATAGTAAGGTCAAGGAGCTATCTAGGTCTATCAGTTCAAGAACAGATATTTACTAATATTAAGAGAGCAATGAGGTTATATATAAGAAGGACCCTTAGTCTAAATCTCTATACAAGAGATCCCTATCACTATACTCTTAACTACTGAGAAATAGAGACAAAAATCACTATCACTACTGAGTGTCTCTAGATATAGTAAGAATATGAGAAGAGATATTACCTCTATTAAGAATTCTCATAAGCCAGTTTCTAAGAAATTGTAGATACTATATATATAGATAGATATAAATAGAAATTAGCCAAAAGAGTTCATCAGATCTTCAGATATATACCCTGAGCTATTCTTAATCTAAAATATATCAAATTCTCTAATATTTAAGAACTTATATACTGCTGTACAGACTATTTTAAAGAAATAGTTATAGAAGAGGTTCAATCTACTATTATAGTTAAAAGTAATAAGAGTTAAGATCTTTAGAATCCTATTCTAGAGGACAACTTAGATCAGTTCATCTATGATCTGATTATATTATTTCAAGACTCTCTTCTGAGAGTCCACTCTTCCCAGAATCTCTCAGATGTTCTCTACTTTATAGATAATAATACTATCAACTGAAGACCTTAAGAGTAGAATAACTTTATACTCCTTAGTGACATTATTAATAATAACTTAGAGAATAGTAGTAACTTACTTATTTTGTTAAAAGATGATCTCAACAACTTTCTGAGAGATATAGAAAATGATTTGACCAGACTCTCTGAAGAAAATGAGAAGAAGAATAAAGATGATATAATTCTAGTCATATTGAATTTTAAGATACATAAAGATGGTTCTATTAGCCAAATTAAATAAGTTAGTTAGTTGGACAAATAGTAACTGCATATTAACTAGCAAAAATCATTACAAATATAAAATTAGCCTTATTAGTTAGTTAGTTATCTGAAATTTCAAAATCATACAAATTAGTATCTTTTAGTATTTATAAGTTAAAACCAATTATCTAGCTTTATATATAGTCTGAAAACTATATAAATACCCTCTGATCTATAGTGAATATATCTCAGTTAATTGGTTTGCAATACATATTAACTTAAGTTCTGAAAGACAAGGAAGCCAAGTATAAGAACTTTAGAAAAAAACTCCAAGAGCTAAAGTAATACTCTTACTACTATTACTAAAAATCATTATAAAACTCAAGATATAAATCAAGACCACATATTTAATATATAAGTCAGTCAGATAAAGCTATTACAGAAATCAGATATAAGACTCAGAAAATATCAGAATGCTACTAAGAAATATAAAAAACTCAAGAATAATGTATGATATAAATAATCCCTTTTTTACATATAAATATCTAGTCATATGACTAATAACTTAAGATATACAAACTCCAACTTGATGTAAATAAGACATATAAACAAATCTAATAGCAGTCAAAGTAAATATTGAGCCAGAATATTGTTAGAAAACAAATAGGATATAGTATATAGACAATTTAGTAATATATTGAGCTATATATATCAGAGCACTAAGAGATACAAATTTTATACTACAATATAATATAGATAGGGGCATTTTGTTATATATGAGTATTCTGTTACATGGTTATATAAATAGTTACACAATTACTGTAAAGTTGAAATAAATTTTTATCCTATAATTAATTAGTTAATTTAAGGCCAACATCGAGTAACTGGTCTCTGATTTAAGACTGTTATCATAGTAATTAGTCTCTACTACTGGCCTCTAATTTAAAGCTGCAATTTAGTCTTATAGATCTTGAGCTATATAAATCACTTTTGTCTATATTGTAAACTAGCTAAGAACTATTTATAATTATTAAGATAGAGAAAGATTAGCTAATCAAGCATCTATAACATATTGTGGAATATCTCTTAGATAATACTCCTTTTTCTCATACTTCAATCTGTAAGAAATGTTTTATCTAGAGGTGGAAGTGTATAATCTATGATAATTTCAATTATAACAGTTGTAACAGATGAAGATAAACTAGAAGCAGATTGATTATTCTCAGGCAAAAGTATATAAAGGTTTTTTTATAGCCTTTTAATTGACTCTATACAAGCCTTGATGGTCTAGTTATCTTTTTTTGTACTATTTTGGCAAGCTTCTTTTAGAACCAACTAGTGAAGGACAATATCTTCTTTCAAACTATTGATATCTTCTTTCTTTTTAATTCTTCTGGTAATATGATATCTCTCTTTCTTCTTTTTATATTAGATTGGTTTAGTAGAGTGAACCTACTTTCTCAGTATAAAGATATATATAATAGGGGAATAACAGAAGGGCAGAGTACAGTCTTTGTTATAGGAGGAAGACTTTATCACATTATAGGTGAGAGCTTCATCACATTACAGATGAGAACTTTGTTATATTATAGGTAGAGACATAGTTATTACAGGGTTCATTTCCAGAAAGATATATGAGGTTGACTCTTACTTATATTCTCTTATAATTACTCACATTCCTTTAGACTTCCTCTAATATTACCAGAGTAAATAGAGAGAGCTTCAGTTTTTGGAGTAGTCTGGAGAAGAGAGGTTGGTGCAGTTATTGATTTTTTATTACTAAAGAAGAGAGATTGGTACAGTTATTAATTTTTGTTACTAAAGGAGAGAGGTTGGTGCAGTTATTGATTTTTGTTACTAGATTGACTCTTATTTGTATTCTTATATTCCTTTAGACTTCCTTTAGTATTGTCAGAGTAAGTAGAGAAAGCTTTAGTTTTTGGAGTAGTTTAGAGAAGAGGGGTTGATACAGTTATTGATTTTTATCACTGAAGAAAGAAAGTTGGTATAGTTATTAATTTTTATTACTGGAAAAGAGAGATTGGTACAGTTATTGATTTTTGTTACTGAAGAAGAAAGGTTGATGCAGTTATCAATTTTTGTCACTAGATTGACTATTACTTGCATCTTTAGACTTCCTTTAGTATTGCCTGAGTAAGCAGAGAGAGCTTCAGTTTTTGAAATAGTCTCAAGAAGAGAGGTTGATATGTTTATTAATTTTTGTCACTAGAGAAGGAAGATTGGTACAGTTATCAATTTTTGTCACTAGAGAAGGAAAATTGGTACAGTTATTACTTTTTATCACTGGAGAAGAGAGGTTGACATAGTTATCAATTTTTGTCACTAGAGAAGAAAGATTGGTATAGTTATTGATTTTTGTTACTAGAGAAGGAAGATTGGTATAGTTATTAATTTTCATCACTATATTGACTCTCATTTATATTCTCATATTCCTTTAGACTTCTTCTAGTATTACCAGAGTAAGTAGAGAGAGCTTTAGTTTTTGGAGTAGTCTGGAGAAGAGAGATTGATACAGTTATCAATTTTTATTACTGGAGAAGAGAGTTTAGTACAGTTATTGATTTTTTTCACTAAAGAAGAGAGGTTAGCATGATTATCAATTTCTGTCACTAGAGAAGAAAGATTGGTACAGTTATTGATTTTTGTTACTAGAGAAAGAAGATTGGTATAGTTATTGATTTTTATTACTAAATTAACTCTTACTCATATTCTTATATTTCTTTAGACTTCCTCTAGTATTGTTAGAGTAAATAGAGAGAGCTTCAGTTTTTAGAGTAGCCTAGAGAAGAGAGGTTGGTATAGTTATTGATTTTTGTCACTAGAGAAGAGAGGTTAGTATAGTTTTCAATTTCTGCTACTAAAGAAGAGAGATTAGCATAGTTATTAATTTTTGTCACTAGATTGGCTCTTACTTATATTCTTATATTCCTTTAGACATCCTCTAGTATTGCTAGAATAAGTAGAGAGAGCTTCAGTTTTTGGAGTAGCCTGGAGAAAGAAGGGTTGATATAGTTATTAATTTTTGTTACTAGAAAAGAGAGATTGGTATAGTTATCAATTTTTATCATAGAGAAGAGAGATTGGTATAGTTATTGATTTTTGTCACTGAAGAAGAAAGGTTGGCATCATTATCAATTTTTGTTACTGGAGAAGTGAGATTGACATAGTTATTAATTTTTATCACTAAAGAAGAAAGGTTGGTGTAGTTATTGATTTTTGTCACTAGAGAAGAAAGATTGGCATAGTTATCAATTTTTGTCACTGAAGAAGAAAGATTGGTATAGTTATTGATTTTTGTCACTAAAGAAGAGAGATTGGTATAGTTATCAATTTTTGTCACTGAAGAAGAGAGGTTGGTACAGTTATCGATTTTTATCATTAGAGAAAGAAGGTTGACATAGTTATTGATTTTTGTTAATAGAGAAGAAAGTTAATATAGTTATTTATTACTGGAGATGTAATGGTTCTAGTTTCTTTAAGAGGAAGCAGCTAAATCTGGAAGTTCTAGTTGGCCTAAAGTAACTTGAAGAGATACTTAAAGATTCAAGTATTCTTGAAGGATTTCTGGGAGAAAATATTCTGAGCTTTATTCAGGTAGAAAATAAAGATATTTATACATGATCTGAAAGAAAGATCCAGAAGGATCTTGGAAAGAAAGAGAAATGCCAAGAAATAGGTTCTTAGCAAAGCTGATTAATACTATTCTACAATGTTTCAAAAGGTTCCATGACAAGATGCTTAGCACTAAGGAAAGACAAGAATGTTCTAGTAGTGTCTGGGCACTGAGAGAAGGTTTCTAAGCAAGTAGAAGGTGATGGAACATAGTAGAATGTTCAAGAAATAATAAGAAAAGACTAACTAAAAGATGTGAAAATGTACTAAGACTAAATATGACTGTGAAATTATTATATCCCTCTCTCCTTAAGAACCAACATCCTTGTTAAATTCTTAGGTAACATAAGACTAGATATACTTAACCAAAATTTCTCAAACTTGAATCAGTATATTGATAGGGATTGGCCATCCTTGTATAGGGCAGAGGGCCTATTACCAGACTAACCAACTGAGAGGGATTAAAACCCAGCTAGTAGTTTCATTTTGATAGACTTCTTATTCATTTTTTTTTTTTTTATAGTCACTTGGACTCTGCCTTTATTACTGGTCTATAAATAAGTATACATCATCACCACTCACTACCCAATCCCCATAGGGGGGCTCCTCCCCCCCTCCTTATGAATAAAGATTACTCTCCTACCAACTATACCAACTCTCCCCCCACTCTGTCCACAAATTTTCTCTACTAAGCGATGCCTCCGACCACTCTGCAGCCCCCAACCAAGCCACCAGCCCGTTAAGGTGTCTTCCATAAGCCTATGCCACCACATCAACTAGTCCCCCAAGCCCTGTTGGCTCTCATCCTCAAAAACAAATAGCCAGTGACTGGCCAGCCCTACCCAAATAGCCAATACCCAGCCTAAAGTAATCTACTCCTTCCCTATCCCCCCTACCAATCTATCCCTCAAGTCCTCCCACCTCCCCCGTACTTTATCTCTCCTACACTGTACCCCCAAGTGCTCCCCAATTGTCTATCAAAAATCCCCCAACACCTCACACTCTCCTAGCCAATGTTCAGGTGTCTGTACATAACCCCCCTCCTGCCCTACATTATGGCATTCCTTGCAGTAGAAGCAACCTCCTATGATAAGGTGCCCTGAGCAAAAGTTGAGCATAATATTCCTCCATAGTATGCACCACCAGACTATCCAGTACTTTGGCGGTATCCACTTTCTCACTGCAGTGCTCCAGTTCCAAACACCATTCCAGTCCCACTCTTCGCCAATTCCAACTCCTTGCCAACCGCTAGGCCACAGATCCTGGCCCAGTCCCCTTTGGTATTCCACTCCATCACCAATGTCGAACTCAATTAAGGGAGTGCCACCTAGCAGTATATGATCCTATCTCCACATCGCTGGGTCCCAATCCTCCTCCTCTTTATTCTCCTGCCAACAAATTCCAATATGGTGCACCCCATCTGCTATCCCCCACCAAAATCCTTTATATTGCAGTTGCTTCATGCTCCGAAGTCCAATCAATGAGAGAAGATTGCCAGTCGAGCCCCTTGGTGATGACCGCCTCTCCCAGATCTTCTGTAGCAAAGGAACCCAACCACCTCCTCTCAATTCCACTGCCCTCTTTAGCCACCATGCTCGCAAGCAGTGTAACTGTTTTGGAAAGTCAACCAGCCCAAGACCACCTCTCTCTACTGATAGAGACAAGGTCTCCCAACCAATCTGACTCTGCCTCCCAGCCCAAATCCATCTCTTCACTGACTTCACCAATCTCTTCACCACTCAGACTGGGAAGTCCAAATGATATATCAGATACCACAACTTCGGCAGCCAGTAGACATTCAAAATCGAAACCTATCCTGCCAGAGAAAATTGTCTTCCCCCCCAACTCTGCAGGGCCTCCTCTCAGATTCCAATCCTCTGCTCCCACCAAAGCCTGGGCAGAACTGACCCGTAGACTGACAAATAAATGCCCAAGTACCGTACTGCTTCACCAGTGGGGACGATTGTTCCTATGACCTCTCCTCCAACCAGGCTATTGTCAAGCACCATTGTTTCACACTTATGCCAATTTAGCTTTGCTCCAGAGTTCTCCTCATACCACTCTACAGTCTTCTTGAGCTCTTCAACATCAGCAATCGAACCCAAACCCACCACTATATTGTCTGCAAAGGCCCCAACTTTCCATTCTATGCCATAGATAGAGAGTCCTCCTATCCTCCACCTAATTCTGTCTATAAGGGGTTCCAGGGAAAGAGCATACAAAATGGGGGACAGTGGGTCCCCCTGGGGCACCCCCCTACCCAAGGGAAATGCCACCCCTCTATGACCATTACACATGAGTGCCACTCTACTCCCTTCCAGTAGACTGACCATAGCTGACCGGAAATGAGTTGGAACCCCCATTCTATCCAAAACTTTTGCCAGCCAGACTCTTCACACTCGATCATAAGCCTTCTCCTGGTCTAAGAAGACTAGATGTCCATCCAGTCCACAGGCCCTTGCCCTTTCAATAACTCCATATACCTAGGCAGTGCTATCCCTGATGAGCTGACCACCCACAAATCCTCTCTGCTCAATACCCATGACTTGTTGGGCCACCTTCTGTAGTCTTGCCACCACCACCTTAGTTACCAACTTTCTGTCTATATCTAGCAACATTATCGGTCTCCAGTTCTTCCAATCCTCCCTCCTTCCTTTGTTCTTATAAAGCAGCATCACCAGCCCAAGGTCCTGCTCTCCCACCTACCTCCCAGTCTATAGAATGAAATCGCACAATGCTGTCATCTCTCTCATCACCCCTGGGACTTCAACCATTCACTTCCAAAAGTCCCAGGGCAGATCATCCTCTCCAGGTGCCATACCTGGCATCATCGTGGCAAGAACCTGGTGGATCTCAATTTCCTATATAGGCATCACCAAGTCACCTAGCCCCTCAACTTGTGATGGGTGCCAATCCTCCAATACTTGGTCAATAGCCATGGTGTCTGCCCCACCCTCCTCCTCACTTCACAATCTACTCCATCTCTCCTTCAGCGATCCAAGAATGTCCTGTACACCATGCACCAGTATACCATCAGAGTCCAATACCTCTTCCCACTGTTGCTGCACCCACCTTGCCCTGAGAGCCCTCGTAAGAAACTTGGAAGGCCTCTCCCCCTCCTCCAGATCCTGCCAGTGGAGCTGTGCTGCCAAGCTCTGTACCCTTGCCTCTTCCTCTTCCCGCAGCATCTGTTGTAATTCACCAATCTCTGTTTTTGCCCTCAATAACTGCCAATCTTCTTCTCCCTCCAACATCCTCAACCTTGCCCACTCCTCCAAGATTCTAGTCAATCTAGTAGAAGCCCAATGCACTCTATACCTCCTCTGCTTTCCTGCCTTCTTGCCAGCCTCACTCTAGTAAATCTTGGCCATCTCCTTCATCCTTATCTATCAAACCCCAACTAAGGCACCTTTCTGCCTCCAGTTCTCCATTCTCAGCTGAATGTCCTTAGCCCACTCATCCCACCGGGTCTTGTCATCTAACAAAGAGGAATTGAGATGCCAATGTCCAGGCCCATCCCCACTTCCCCCAAAGCACCCCTGTCCCAAAAGCCCCCAGTGATCTGACCATGGACACCATTCCACCTCCAGTGACTTCCAAACATCTAGGCCCCAGCAGCTGGCTGTCAGAATCCAATTGATCCTTGTCCCCAGACCCCCTGCCCAATGCGTATAAACCCTCCTATTCCCCCAGCACTCCCTACCAGCATCTACCAATGCACTCAGCCTTTCGACCTCCTCCCATGCCACCAGTCCTCTACTCCTGCTCTCAGCGCCTTGTCCTCCATCTGTTCTATCCAATAGTGCATCCCGAACCATATTAAAATCTCCCCCAAGCACGTCCACCCCTGCCTCCACCAGGCTCCCACTCTCCTGTAATCCTCTCACCCACTCTACTCACTCACTCCATACTGCAGGACAGTAGTAGGAGCCCACTATAACTGGCTCCCAGCCTGCACGAATCCACTCACCCCAGACCAGTCTCTCTCCCCAGCTCCTCACATCCTGTATCTCTCTTTTTTTTT
>RBNI01001403.1:0-22608 GCA_003990745.1 Jimgerdemannia flammicorona | reverse complement strand
CTGAGTCGTCTCCTTTCTCTTGAAGTCAAACCGTAATCTGGGTCATCTTTCTTCTGATTCGGTTTTCTGGCTACTGGTGTTGAATAGGGTCCTGGCCACTGTTCTGACAAGGGTGTGGGCTTTCTGTTCTGCTGAGGAGGGCTGTTGCTGCCCCTGGTTTGGTTGCTGACTTGGTCCTGCTAAGTTCTCCACTGTAGATAGCTGGGTTCTTGAGCCAAATGGTCAAGTCTTTTGAAAACTTTCCCAGTTGAGCCCCCAAAATGTGGCGTTCGATTTGTATAACTAAAGGTTCAAACACTGCTCAATGGTGCCACTTGTGTAAAGCACGGCCTTGAATATGTATGTTGTTCGCGGTTGATTACGTCGATGGTCACGTGATCGGTCATTCGATTCGTATGGTAATCGATAATAGCGGGACTTCGATTGTTCGTTGGCTCAGGACATCGATGGCTCAAATGTTCGATGGCTGGCGGGTCGGTCTTTGGCAGTCTAGTATCCTTTGGCTGGGTATCTTGGGTTCCTTGGGTTTCTGGGTCTTGAATCTCGAATGGCGGTCGAATGCGCGGTCCGAATGGCGGCGGTCCGAATGCGCGACGGTCTTGAAACTTGAATATTTGTAGCGGTCGATTTCCTTAACTTGGCGGCGGTTTTCCTGGCGGCTTTCCTTAGCGGCGGTTCTTGAACAAGAGTTTTCCTTGGCTCTTGGAGTCTTTTCCCAAAGTTTCTCAAAAACTTAAGTTGGTATTATCTTACACTAGACTTCTGCATCATTCAGATAAAAGACCAATGGACTGAGGTTTATTCACTCTAAGATATGGGGTTACTTATACAAGTTTGCTAGCTATGGGGGCGCGACTAAGGCTAAGGTATACTACGTTGTGGCAAACTTTGCTATGCTATTGGCTTGCACAATGTGAGGTGCAGGCTATTGTTTACTATGGATTGGGTTGTAGGGGATAGCAACGCTGGATTCGGACTTGCTGACAAAATGCTGAAAACGGTGGTACTGGATAGCAATGCTGGATTCGGACTTGCTGACAAAATGCTGAAAATGGTGGTACTGGATAGCAACGCTGGATTTGGACTTGCTGACAAAACGCTGATGTGAAGGCTGCGCAATTCTCACGGTTGACGGGTGGTGCTTCTAGAGGAAATAGTACCCTTCGTCCGCAGCGGGCAAATCTTGCTGGGTTAAGATTTCTTCTTCATCATACCTCTCCTCAAAAGGGGGAAGTGCCGGCCAAGAGGTGAGGGGGTAGAAAAGCGGCCAGTCATCTTCAACAACATTCTCCAACCCTTGAACAGCTTGAATGCGGACAGAGGACTGGTAGACTCTCTGTTGCTCCTCTTCTTCTTCTGGAAACTCGTCAGTTTCAGTATCAGAGGGGGTTTCTTCAGGAGCAGGGTCTTGGAGTTCTTGGGCTTCCTCTTCAAAGACAGGGACTTCTTGGGCTTCTTCTTGATTCGGTTCCCAAATGATGAGATGTGAATTGTGGCTGACAGGGTGGTGGGTGGTTGGGGTAGCCCCAATGGGTACTTCTATGGTAATGGGTGGGCCTTCAAATATCTCCATAAGACTCATTAGGTGACCTTGATGGTTGTCTCGGAGTGGAGTGGTGTGGAAACCTGGCTGAGTGGGTTCGGTTTGTTGGCTTCCTATGGCAACATGGTTGCTGCCAGTAGAGTTGGCTACTTCAGATTCTATCCAGTCAGCATCTTCAGTTGAAAGGCGAGAGAGGCTACCAGCTGTTACTCCTTGCAAGTGTGCTATGGCCCAGGGAATATGGCGGAAGATTTGGTAGACACGGAGGGCTCTCTTGATTAGCTGGCTAGTGGTTATCAATTTGGTAATGAGGCCTTCCCGGTTGTCTTCTTGAGTCTCATTGCAAAGGCGGTGTCCGATTTCGTAGTCATGTCAGAGGGTCATTCGTTTGGTAGTGTCTTTGAGCTGCTGGGTCATTATATACTGGTAGTTGATGAAGTGTCCAAGGTCCTTGGTATAGAAGTTCAAGTATTCAGAGGTATCTGGGCACCAAATGGCCTTCTTGATAGCTTCAAAGATCAGGGTCTTTGGGCCAGGCAAAGGGGTAGAGCGGCGGGAGGTCTGGTTGGATCGGCGAATGGGAGGCATTGTGTGATGGGTACTTGGTTCTTTGGTGCCAATCCCTGAGGCGGAGTATGGTTCCTTAAATAACATAGTCTTCATTTTGGCTCGGATCATCTTGTCTTCTTTTGGGATGATCACCTAATGGGTCAGGCTGTCTATTTGATTGTCACGCCATTATGTCGTCTGATCTTAGTAGTCACCGGTACTCCGTTGTCAATTGCATATGTCACAATATATATTTTTTATATAAGTTATATACTTATAAAAATTTAATTTTTAATTTTATAAAAACAATATATATTTTATAAATTTAAATATTTTTATATTAACTTTATAAAATATATAAATTTGCCTATAATATATATTAAAGAATATAATATTAATAAATAAATATTATTTTTATTCTTAAGACTTTTAATATTGATTAATATACTATTTAATAGTTGACTTTATATAATTTTTCTTAAGAGTATAATATTTTAAAATAGATTACTTAATTAGTTATATTTTATTTTATTATTTTTAATTATTTAATAAAATTTTAGTATATTTTATAAATAACTAGTAAACACTCAATTATTTTATTCTAATATATAACTTAGCTAAAATAGTATAAATTTTATAAGAGATAAATATAAAATATATATACTATAATATTTATTAATATAATATAATCTGAGAACTATATATAATAATAAATATAATCTTTATAATTACTTAATTTAATCTCTTTTAATAATAAAACAATATAACTATCAAATAATATTATTTAAAGATCTTATTTAAATTATTAATCTAAGTATAAATCTTTATATTTTAAGATAAATATTTCTAAAACTATTATTTATTATAATAATCTCTAAATATTATATGACTTACTAAATAGTTCACTACTCTATCTTTATTTCATAACTTAAGGTTTATATTTTCAAGACTATTTAGAGAGTTTACTATTATTTAGATATTAATAAATATCTAAACTACTATATAAAAACTCTAAATTACTTTATTAATTACTATAATATTATAATATATATATTAACTCAAAGCTATTAAGATCTATTTTATTCTTTAATGTAATTATAAAATTAATTATTATTTTATAATTAAACTAATAATAACAATTAGAAAGATCAAATTAGAAATATAATAATTTCTTAGTTATAATTTATTTTTACATCTTTTTATTAAATATTCTATAATGTTCCAGATCTTTTAAATACTTAGAAATCCTCTCTTAGCATTAAGACTTCACCAGAATATTCTTATATTTTTGCAGTACTAAGTATATATCTTATTTTAGCTAGTTATTATTATGTAGTAGTTGTTGAGTTCTTCAAATATGCCAGATTCTCTTCAAGGTATATCTCTTAGACTAACTCAAGTTTGTTATAAGCAAGTTCTTATTGGAGTGCCTTCCCATGATCTTATAGTCCTCAAACTTCTTATCTTTAACTGTCTTGTTATCTCTTAGATTACTTGCAAGAGATTGTATATAAGTCAACTGGAACTGACTTTATTTCAGAGGAAATAAGAGGGGTATTTATATAAAATATAATTCAATGGTTGCTAAGATATAAAGCTAAATATAAATTCCAATAACTAAAACTACTAAGTCCCAGAGAGAGGAGGAAGAAGGCCCAACAGGAGCCAGGGGAGTGAACCCAGAGCCAGTGACAAAGCGAATGGAAGACATGTGGAAAGGTGTGTATAAGGGAGACGAACAAAGAATGTAACCAAAAATGCATCAGCTGTTTATTGCCACACAAAAGCAAGGTCCTTATATACAAAATACAATGTCCCAAAAGGGAGGATGCACCACAACACGGGGTGAACCAAATTAGGAACCACATGACCACCAGAGATGAGCAGAGATAAAGGGAGAGCCAATCCCAGTTGCAGGATACAAATCACAAATAAACACAAACAAAACAAATCCAAATCGAGATTAAAAAACATCTGCAGACCCCAGAGGGGTGAGCGCAAGTGAGGGGTGAGGCCGAAATGGAGTGAGCCACAATAAGCCCGAGCGAAGCAAGGGGCCAAAGGTAGCGGAGGGGAGTGGAGTAAGGCCGAGACCCCGGAGTGAGCGTGAGACCCCGGAGGGGGCAAGGATGTTTTTTAATCCTCTCCGACAGAGTCAGAGGCACCAGAAGGTGATGAAAATACAAAATGAGAGTGATGGATTAGTGAAGAAATGGAAAAAAGATGCAAACAGGCAATCAGAGGGTGTCAAGAAAGAGAAAAAAGTCCATGATGGGAAAGAGAAGAGTGCAGGACAGTGTCAGGGTATTGAGCAACTCATCGAGTATGATCAAATAGTACAACAAGAATTGGGGGTGGGAAGGAAGAGGGGGATAGAGTGGGTAAGGGGGGAGGGAGGGAAGAGAGGGGGGATAAGAGAGAGAGAGGAGGGAAGAGCAAACAACAGACCATTCAACTGAAGCAAGAAGATCACAAATGATAGAAATTGGGTAGGCATGATGATGGACCACAAAGTTGCCAAGAACCTGAACAGCAGACACCCAATCAGAATGACAGGAGCAGCATAGTGCAAGATGACAAGCCTCACCATGAATACATTCAAGAAGAGTGCGACGAGGATGATTGGACAAGAAGTCAGGGAACTGTTGAGAATAAGGAAAACGAGAATATACAATAGTTCGAAAGGGGGAAAGAGAAATAGAAAGGTCCAAAAAAGGAATACTAGTCATACCACACACCCAAGTAATAGAGTGATAGAGAGGGTAGATGCCCAGAAACATACTAGGGATATCGACACCAGCAACAGCAAGGACAATGAAGTCATCAATGTATTGGCGAAAGAAGATATCCCCAGCCCAGAATGTGATGGAAAGAGGTGAAGTAGAATCACGTATCACACGAAGTTCATGAGCCAAGCCAATCAAGTTGGCAAGGGTGGGGGCACAATTCATTCCCATGGCAATACCAGATATCTGGTGAAAACAGCCAAGAACTGACTCAAAGAAATTAGAGCAGCAGACGAGGAGTGTGAGCTCAACAATGGAAGCCAACAAAATAGGGGAATCCAAAGGAAAGACAATGGAATCCAAGAAACAAAGACAATCATCAATCTCATCAAAATGAATAGCAGTATAAAAGGAGGAGAAGTCACCAAAGGCCAAATGGGAAAAATGATAAATGGGCACAAAGGTGGAGCAGAGAAGGGCGAGCTCCTGGGTATCACGAAGAATGGTATACTTAGGCCCAAGACAGTGCTGAAGAAGAGCCATCCAGGAGAGGAAGAAGTGGGAGAGCCACTTCGAAATCTCAGTGGTAGGCGAGCAAAAAGCAGCCATAATAGGATGCCAAGCCAAAGTAGACTTGTGAACTTTAGGAAGAGTATAGAAAACCAGAAGACGAATATCCAGAGAAGACAAAGAGTCCTGGAAGTTAAAAATGGGGTTCGCAAAAGGAGAATCCAAAAGTGATCTAGCATGAGCTAGAGAAACCCGAAGAAGAGTAAGAACCTCATCCAATCCAAGAGCACTAGGCTCATAAGCCATGGCTCAAAGGAGGGCAGAAAGGCCATCAAGTTAGAGCAATTTAGGAATAAGCACAAAACCCTGATTCTTATCAGTGACTGTGAGCAAGTGCGAAGGCAGTTGCTTGACCGATTTAAGTGCAGTACGCACAGCATGGTCTGAAACCAAGCAAGAGTGAGCATATCCAGGAACAGACAGTGAGCAAGCCATGTCAAGGAATACACAGTGTGAAGAGACATTGGGAGGGGGGACCCAATTGCTAGGAACAAAATAGCAAGAGGGCATCTCACTACAATTCTCAAAAAAGATGGCAAGGTCAAGAGTATGACAAAAGCACAGAAGACGAGCTGGATCAGTGAAGGAGAATTGGGAGGGAGTCATGGGAAAAACAAAGCAAGGACCCAAGGATAAGGCAAAGACTTGAAGGGGAGAAAGGGGGCAGTTAGCCAGAGAAAAAGGAGGGGACAAAAGAGCCCCAGGAGAAGAATAAACCTGAAAGTTTGGGACAAGCAACTGGGAAAGGTGAAGGGGGGACAGCATGAGGAACCACTCAGGGCACACCAGAAGTGACGACAGAATCTGTGAAGGGACGGGGACACTGGGGGAGAACCATGCCAGGGGGAAGTTTAAGAGTGGGAGGTCTTCCCCTTCCCTCTGACTTTTTTTGAAGGTGGCAAGCCCGACAAGCAGGAGCACACCCTGTCAGAGTGCCAGACCTTATGGCCACAGGCTTTTGTGCAGCCCTTGTATTCAGGGGCATGGGGAGAGGAGGCGGAGGAGGAACTGATGGAAGAGGCGGAGGGAGAGCGAGCAGCCGAAGGGGCAGCAGTGCGAGGAACACCACCATGGGGGCAGACAGACTTGGCCGGGTGCCAGTAGGTATGGTGGAGGCGACTGGAGCAGACAGCATAGGGCCAGGCCCCAATAGGGCAAGAACCAAGTTGATGTCTGCACTTGGGGGCAGGGGGAATGGAGGAGGAGGCCTTGGTGGGAGAGGGGGACTAAGAAGAGGCCAATGAAGCCTGATTGAGCTTGGCAGGGGTCTTGGCAGGGGTCTTGGAGGGGGCCTTGGTGGCGGCGGCAGCAAAGGAACAAACCTCAGCATGGGCAGCAGCACGAGCCTTGGCACAAATGGCCTCAGAGACCAAAACCTCAGGGGAGGCAGGGAGGGGAGCAGTGGCGGCAGCATGAGCAGCAGCAGCAGCACGAGATGTCTCCTGCTCATGAAGATGAGCAATGAATGAAGTGCCAGCAAGGAGAAAATGATGTACAGCATTGATGTCAGTGATGACCAAAGGAACTTTGTGGATGGCAAAACTGCAAAAGAGGGCAGCATCCAAGAGGCGAGAGGAGGTGAAGGCCACAAAAGTGGCAAAGGCATGGTGGAAGGAGGCGGAGGCAGTGGTGGTGGAAGCAGCGGCGGCATCAGTGGCGGCAAGCTTGGCAGCGGTAGTGGCAGCACAGACCTCTTCAGAGAGAGCTTGGCAGCGGGCCTCAGGGAGAACAGAGTAGTAGATGGTGGGCAGAGTGACAACATCAACATTACAGCGGAGATGAGCCTCCTTGGCAGAGAGGACAAGAACCGACCGGAACTGAGAGAGGAGCAGACGACCAGAAAGAAGAAGGTCCAGGGGGAGAGAGAGAATGGCAGACGAAATATAAGCCTCAAACAAGACAGTGGTGGGGGTGAAAGCAGGGGGAGGAGGAGGAGGAACCTCATCCATAACTTCGTCGACGAGGACGGAGGCCCCGAGGGCAGGTGGTACAGCAGAGGAGGAAGAAGGCCCAGCAGGAGCCAGGGAAGTAAACCCAGAGCCAGTGTCAAAGCGAATGGAAGATATGTGGAAAGGCATATATAAGGGGGACGAACAAAGAATGTAACTGAAAATGCATCAGCCATTTATTGCCATGCAAAAGTGAGGTCCTTATATACAAAATATGATGTCCCAAAAGGGAGGATGTGCCACAATATGGGGCGAACCGAATTAGGAACCACATGACTGCCAGAGATAAGCGGAGATAAAGGGGGAGCCCATCCCAGTTGCAGAATAAAAATCACAAACAAACACAAACAAAACAAATCCAAATTGAGATTAAAAAACATCCGCAGACCCCGGAGGGGTGAGCACAAGCGAGCGGTGAGGCCGAAATGGAGTGAGCTGCAGCGAGCCCGAGCAAAGCGAGGGGCTGAAGGCAGTGGAGGGGAGTGGAGTAAGGCTGAGACCCCAGAGCAAGCGCAAGACCCCAGAGGGAGCAAGGATGTTTTTTAATCTCGATTTGGATTTGTTTTGTTTGTGTTTGTTTGTGATTTTTATCCTGCAACTGGGATTGGCTCCCCCTTTATCTCCGCTTATCTCTGGCGGTCATGTGGTTCCTAATTTGGTTTGCCTTGTGTTGTGGTGCATCCTCCCTTTTGGGATGTCATATTTTATATATAAGGACCTCGCTTTTGCGTGGCAATAAACAGCTGATGCATTTTCGGTTACATTCTTTATTTGTCCCCCTTATACACACCTTTCTACATGTCTTCCATTCGCTTTGACACTGGCTCTGGGTTTGCTCTCCTGGCTCCTGCTGGGCCTTCTTCCTCCTCTGCACAAGAAGATCATACAGTGTATGAGATGAGCAATGATGACCAACTGTGAGTCATTGTGACCACAGTACAAGCATCCTGAAGAATATAAAAAAAGGATCAAGGAACTGCAGTAGCAGCAACCAATAAGAACCACCAATCCCAAAATAGCTCAAAGACTTACCACAAACGAAATGCCTACTGCCGCCAAACCTCAAGGTCAAGGAATCACCAAGGTATCTCAGTTGAGAAAAGGATGTTCCAAGACATCAGAAGAGCTATGGGGACCCGCTCAAGAAGGACTCCTAGGGGGGGGGGATGTAAGGGACTTGTAAGGAGAATTGTAGAGAAGAGTGGTGGAAGAGTTGTGGTGATAGTGGATGGGGTGTCATTTGTAGATACTAGGGAGGGGGGGGTCCCTGTGGGATAGGTTGAAGGCTTAGGCTGTATAAATATTACTATAGATGATAGTTAATAAAGAAAGTCCAAGTGACTATAAAAAAAAAAAAAAAAGAACTCCTAGCATCAACCTGGGTACTGCAGACCCTTATTACTTTATTCTCTACCACTGCGAAATGGAAACGAGGATCACCATTGCCACCAAATGCCTCCAAATGTGGCAGGAGTATGAAATAGAAAACCTCCCATGCCGGGGGTTCCTACAGGCCAGCACCCAAGAGCTACAAGATGCCACTCCTATGGATATACGCAAAACGAGGATAGCTAAGAAGATCCATCAGATCTTCAGGCATGCACTATGGTCAATTCCCAACTTGGAGTATGTTAGAGTCTCAGACTTCAGAGATCTGTCATCCTGCCATATCAATGCACTAGAAGCCAGGGTGGCTACAGAAGCCCAGTCCACTATCACTCTTAACAGTGAAGAAGTAGAAGACTTCTGGCACCCCATCCTTCAGGACAACCCAGACCAATTCCTGCAAGGATTGATCTCAGTATTCCAAGGCCCAAGTATCTGGGTTAGATCTCCCCAAGACCCCACATTTGTTCCTTATTTTGTAGAAGAGAACCTCATAGACTGGAGAGCTCCCCGATTTCCCCACCACAGCCGAATGTGATGACGTCATCGGTGATGACATTATCCAGTGCGACATCGAGGTACACGAAATGCATGACCTGTATGACGAATTCGCGGATCTCATCTCCTTCAGTGATGATGATAATGATGATGATGAAGCCCCCATGATCCTGAACTTTCTGCTCTAAGTCCTTTGTTACACTGAATAATACCAGTACTGGTATTCTGAGGTGATGCGAAATTGTTCTAGCACCAGTATTCTCATGTAACACTAAATAATACTAGCATCCTGAACCTGTACAACCATCAGTACTGACCCTGGAACTTAGTAGGTTTAGTTATTGGAATTTATATTTAGCTTTATATCTTAGCAACCATTGAATTATATTTTGTATAAATACCCCTCTTATTTCCTCTGAAATAAAGTCAGTTCTTCTCAGTGCAATACATACAATCCCTTGCAAGCAATCTAAGAGATAACAAGACAGTTTAAAGATAAGAAGTTTGAGGACTATAAGACCTTGGGAAGGCACTCCAATAAGAACTTGCTTATAACAAACTTGAGTTAGTCTAAGAGATACACCTTGAAGAGAATCTGGCATATTTGAAGGACTCAGCAACCACTACATGACAACTTGGTACCCATTGGCTGGTGATTCAAGATGAATCCCTCACTTTCAAGCTGAAAAATGAACAACCCCCACAACAACTACCCTGACTACAAGAGTCACCCCTGCAAAAATTCAAGACAAGATGGAAATGTGTCCTCCCATATTCTATGGATATACTACTAAAGAGTCAATCCTGACCTTCATTGAAGACTTTGAACAATTTGCTGCTGTATGAGCCCTTGGTATAGATGCTCAATTGGCCCTTCTATCAGTCAGCCTTAGAGGACCTGCCAGAGACAAGTTCAATGCAGCCACCATTGCTGATGCTGGTGCAGCCAAACTTGCCAATATGAAGGTCTTCCTCAGAACAATATATTATACTGAAGAGATCAAGCAAGCTCTCAAGGATCAACTCAATACTATCAGCCAGGGACTTAGTGAAGATCCCAACTCATTCTATACCCAAATTTGCTACCAGATTGTCTTGGCTGACTATGATGACTGCCTCAAGGAACAAATAGCGGATTCAACCTTCCTCAAAGGAGTTCACCCTGAAATTGCCCTAGCAATCTGGTCTACCCCAGCTGCACTGACCCTTGATCAGAAAGTGGTCTTTGCACAGAGATATTGGACTGCCAGACACCCTGCTGAACACTCAATGGAGAAAATAACTGGCATCAAGATGGAGCCATCAAAGCCAACTAGTATCTTATCTGCCACAGTCATAAACAGACAACCAACCCCACCTACCCCCAAGACAGCCAAAGCTGATCCAGTGGAAGAACTCGCCAAGCAGTTCGCCAAGATGACTACACACCTTGGTGATGTTGTTAGAGAAGTCCGAAGCGCTAACAGGAGACCAGTGCAGAGATTTGCAGCTGCTACAGAAGAATGCAATATCACATGCTTCAGATGTGGAGAAGAAGGCCACTATGCAAAGAGTTGCATGACTGAAACAAGACGCAAAGCCCAACCAAGCAATTCTAGCAGAACTAGAGAACAATCCATTGTAGTAGTCATCGAGGAGATTGGTGACACTGATGATGAAGAATACTATGAGGAGCTTGAATTCTACCCTGCTACTGAAGGCACCAGAACCTGGTCCAAGCCCTATGATAAGAAGAGCAACAGCAAGCCAGTTAGAAGACCAAAGAAGACCCCAGCTGTCACTATTCAAAGCAAGACTCAACCTGAGGAGATTGATCAAGACATGGAGTTAGACGAAGCTGCCCACCAAATCATAGAAGACACTACTCCAGTCTCAGGAGAAAGTGAAAGCAAGAAGGAACAGAAGCTGCATAAGACCAAGATCCACCAGTATGACATCTACAAGGACCTTAAGAAATATAAGGTCAATGTCACTTTTGGACAGCTAGCTGAAGTCTCTGCCTTCAGACAGCAGTTGAGAGTAGGACTTGCAACTACTGCCAAGAATCAAGAGTATAAGATTGTAGAAGCTCACAATGCACAGGAAGAATCCAAGAACTTAGATGAAGAATCTGAAGACCAGTGCAAGACATCAGCCTATACCCCCTGCCAGATCGAAGACTGTATCTTTGATGCCATCATTGATACTGGTGCTGGAGGATGTCTTATGAGTAAGAAGACAATTGACTGCCTAGGTTGGGATATTGAAGAGTCTACCAAGATGGTCTATGTTATAGCAGATAGTACATGAGCTACCCCCCTTGGCAAAATCCGAGAAGTCCCCATCAAGATAGGAGGAGCCACCATTCCAATAGATGTGATTGTTACAAGTGCCACCAACTATGACATCCTTATTGGCAATCAATGGCTTCACAAGGCCAAGGCCATCATTGACCTCAATGCCCAGAATATGCAGATCAACTACAGAGGAAGAAAGGTATGAGTCTCTATCAATGTCCACAAAGGAGTCCTACCAGACATAGAGGAAGGAGATGAAGAAGATACAGAGGTCTTCATATACTTGGTGAACAAGAACAAGAGCAAGACACCCAAGCTCACAGATGAGCCATGGTACAACAAGATTATCGATGGCTATGCCCCTCAAGGAAGATGCCCCCATGGTACTAGGATGTACTGCTCTGAACACCTGAATGACTGCTAGTCCTATATCAGTGAAGTCAGGAAAATCTGCCAACAGAAATATGAGCAAGAAGCCACTGAAGCAAAAAGGAAAGCCAAAGAAGATGACCAGCCCCCAGAGCTTCAAACTGATAGCGATGATGAGGAGGAACAAGAATCAGACATCACCCTCAAGGTCAAGAAGTTTCACCCCGAAGTCAAGATCCCAGAATACAAGACTGAAGGAGCCATAGGAATGGACCTTGCCAGCATTCAAGATACTACCCTCAAACCACAGACCACCACCCTACTTGGTACTGGAATTGGAGTCAAGTTACCAGAAAACTATGCTGGAATTATCAAGACCAGGAGCAGTCTGGCCAAAAGTGAAATCTCAGTTGAAGGAGGAGTAATAGACCCTGATTACACTGGTGAGATCTTTCTCATAGTCAGAAATCACAACCACACCACCCCCTTTGAAGTCAAGAAGCATGACAGGATTGGCCAGATGCTGATCCATGAAGTCAAGAAGCCCAAGATCATAGAAGCCATCAAACTCATCAAGACCAAGAGAGGAGAACAAGGCTTTGGATCTACTGGAAGAGGAGCCTATGCCACCATTAAGATTACCGAACTTGAGCATAAGAAAGACAAGGACCAGAATTAGCACATATATACCATTGGAGAAAACTTCCCCCTGGAGGAACAACTTCTCAAGATCCTGCACCAGAATGAAGGAGTACTTGCTACAGACTTTAGAGATATCTACAATCAAGAATCCAAGTACTACTACGAAGTTGACACCAGTGATATCAAGCCTATCTACCAGAAAGCCAGACCCATACCACCTGTCTACAGAGAGTGGCTGCAAGCAGAACTCAAAGAAATGGAAGAAGCCAAAATCATCAAGCAAGCTATCAGGCCCTGGGCCTCACCCATTGTCCTAGCCCTGAAGAAAGGAAGCAAGCCTGGAGAGTTTGCACCAAGACTCTGTATTGACTACAGGAAGCTCAATGCCATCACCAAGAAGGATAGGCAGCCCTTGCTGAATATTCAAGAAATCCTTACCACCCTTAGAAGCAAAGTCAAATACTACACCACCTTGGATCTATTCTCAGGCTTCCATCAGATTGGTCTCACTCAAGATGCCAGTGAGAAATCAGCCTTCATCACACCTGACACCACCTATATCTATCCACGAATGCCATTTGGAATGTGCAAGTTTCCAGCAAATGATGAACAGAGTCTTCAGCAATGAGATTGGAAAATAGCTCTTTGTCTATGTTGATGATGTGATCACCTTCAGCAATACTGCATGGGAACATGTCAATCACATACAGCTGCCCTCAAGAGGCTCAAGGAGCATGGCCTCTACATCAAGTCTAAGAAATGCAAGTTTGCAGCTCAAGAAATCACCTACCTAGGACACCTCATCAACCAGACCAGAATCCACATAGACCCAATGAAGATCGAGGCTGTTGCAGTCTACCCAAGACCCAGAACAACCACAGAAGTCTATGCCTTCCTTGGACTAGCCAGCTACTACAGAAGATTCATCAAAGGATACTCCAACATTGCAGCACCTATCTATGAGCTACTGAAAAAGGAGAACAAATTTGAATGGACCAAGGAGCATTAAGAAACCTTCAATGAACTCAAGACCAGGTTGACCCAAGCACCCATCCTCAGAAGACCAGACTGGAACCTAGAATTCATCCTGCAGACAGATGCAAGTACTATAGGACTTGGAGCAGTCCTAGCTCAGAAGAAAGACAGACATAAATATGTTATCTTCTATGCAAGCCAAGGTACCTGCAGAGCAGAACAGAACTATGAGTCATGCAAGCTTAAATGCTTAGCAGTAGTCTGGACAGTAGACAAGTTCCACTACTACCTAGCTGGGAAATACTTCACTATTCAAACAGACCATTCCACTCTTGCCTGGCTATTCCATACTCTGAACCCTAAAGGAATATATGCCAGATGGATCTACAGGCTACAAGAGTATGACTGTACTATTAAGCACCACTCAGGAAAGACCAACACCAATGCCGATGCACTCTCAAGGACACCCTGAAACACCCCCATTAAGACTATTCAATATGAATAAGGAGCTATACTATGGATTAATCAGCTACCTTGGGCAGTGGAAGATGCCCAACCACCTTGAATTCTGGACAATCACTATCATCAACCAGACTTAGAAACAGTTTGAATTAGACAACACTACACTCAGAAAAGGAGGAAAGCTAGTAATACCCAAATACAAGAAGTATCAAATAATGAAGGAAGTACATGAGCAAGGACACTTAGGAGGAACCAACACATACGACAAGGCAAGAAGAACCATATGGTGGCCCAAGATGGAAGAAGACCTGCACCAATTTGTCAAAGGGTGTAATAAGTGCCAAAAACAGAAACAAGATCAGCAAGACCAGGCACCTGGGTTATCAAGAATTGTGTCTATCCCCTTCCACCACATTGCAATGGATATCATTGGACCACTACCAGTAACACTATTAGGAAACTGCTATATTATAGTTATTGTAGACCTCTTCACCAAATGGATAGAGGCAGGAGCATTACAAGAAGCCAATGCCCTCTCTATAGCTGACTTCCTGTACTGAGAAATCATCTGCTGCTACAAGACACCAAAGCAAATCACAACAGACCATGAAACAGAATTTGTCAATAGATTCCATGAGATAATATATCAGAAATACAAGATCCAGTACATCAAGACCACTGCATACCACCCTCAAGGAAATGGACAGATGGAGAGAACCAACAAGACCCCCAAAAACATCCTAGTGAAGATCTCAGAGATATATGAGAATTGGGATAACTATCTCCCAACCGCCCTCTCTGTCCTATGAGACATATGGTCACAGAGCACATATTTTACCCCAAGAGAGCTGCTCTTCAGAGAAGAAGATTCTGATGGAACCTCAGCCACAAATCTAGACCTAACTTGGAGATGGGTTGATGCAGAAATCCAGAGACTATACCAAATCAGGAAGAAGGCTGAAGATTACATCACCAAGTCACAAGCACTGATAAGGAAGAATGTGGAAAAGAATCACAAGGCCCTAGAACCCATCTGAATTGGAGAAAAGGTTCTACTCTATTGATATATGGTAGAAGCCTCATGGTCACGAAAACTGGAGCCCAAATAGGAAGGACCCTTCTACGTGCAAGATATCAAGGGAACTATCTTCTGGCTTAGAAAAATCTCAGGGACCATACTGCCTACCACAGTACATAGGAACAGACTCAAGAAATACCATGAACCTATATAAGAAAAGCAAAACATGATGACTACCTGTGAGGTTCCAGTCCGTGAATCATAACAGCATGTCCCATGACCAGCAGGCTATCTGTCTGGACCATTCTCTAAGGGATACAGCACTGGCAACTACTCATCTATGAGACTTTCGAAGTCAGAGGAGTTTGAACCGTCAACTGATTGGTCAAGATCAGAATCAGGCCCTTGCTCTATATGAAGAGAGCAACCCTTCACCATCATACCAAAATACAAAGGGAAGACACCAGCCCATAAACACCACTTTTCGACCTCTTGCCAGAGGTTATGGGATTAGCAAATTTTTCAGAACTGGACCAATGAATAAGGATGCTCAGGAAGATCCTTATTGAGGAGGAAGATGTAACAGTGACTCCAGAATAATGACATCAGCACAGAAGATAGCCTTTCCTTGCAAGCCACTAGATTAGAGCACAAGGAGATCATATAGCATATAAGATGAGTAATGATGATCAACTGTGAGTTATTGTGACTACAGTACAAGCATCCTGAAGAATATAAAAGAAGGATCAAGGAACTGCAGTAGCAGCAACCAACAAGAACCACCAATCCCAAAATAGCTCAAAGACTTACCACAAATGAAATACCTGCTGCCCACCAAACCTCAAGATCAAGGAATCACCAAGGTATCTCAGTCAAGGAAAGGATGTTCCAAGACATCAGAAGAGCCATGGAGACCCACTCATGAAAGACTCCTAGCATCAACCTGAGTACTGCAGACCCTTATTACTTTATTCTCTACTGCCACAAAATGGAAACAAGGATCACTATTGCCACCAAATGCCTCCAAATGTGGCAGGAGTATGAAATAGGAAACCTCCTCTGCTGGGAGTTCCCACAGGCCAGCACCCAAGAGCTATAAAATGCCACTCCCATGGATATACACAAAATGAGGATAGCTAAGAAGATCCATCAGATCTTCAGGTATGTACCATGGTCAATCCCCAACTTGAAGTATGTTAGAGTCTCAGACTTCAGAGATCTGTCATCCTGCCATATCAATGCACTAAAAGCCAGGGTGGCTATAGAAGCCCAGTCCACTATCACCCTCAACAGCAAAGAAGTAGAAGACTTCTGGTACCCCATCCTTCAGGACAACCCAGACCAATTTCTGTAAGGATTGATCTCAGTATTCCAAGGCCTAAGCATCTGGGTTAGATCTCCCCAAGACCCCACATTTGTTCCTTATTTGTGAAAGAGAACCTCATAGATGGGAGAGCTCCCTGATTTCCCCACCACAGCCGAACATGATGATGTCATTGGCGATGATGTCATCCCACGCAATATTGAGGTACATGAAATGCGTGACCTACATGACGAATTCGCAGATCTCATCTCCTTCAGTGATGATGATAATGATGATGATGAAGCCCCCATGATCCTGAACTTTCTGCTCTAAGTCCTTTGTTACACTGAATAATGCCAGCACTTGTATTCTGAGGTGATGCGAAATTATTCCAGTACCGGTATTCTCATGTAATACTAAATAATGCCAGCATCCAGAACCTGTACAACCATCAGTACCGACCCTGGAACTTAGTAGTTTTAGTTATTGAAATTTATATTTAGCTTTATATCTTAGCAATCATTGAATTATATTTTGTATAAATACTCCTCTTATTTCCTCTGAAATAAAGTCAGTTCTTTTCAGTGCAATACACACAATCCCTTGCAAGCAATCTAAGAGGTATGTAACAAGACAGTTTAAAGATAAGAAGTTTGAGGACTATAAGACCTTGGGAAGGCACTCCAATAAGAACTTGCTTATAACAAACTTGAGTTAGTCTAAGAGATACACCTTGAAGAGAATCTGGCGTATTTGAAGGACTCAGTGACCACTACGTGACAACATATATATTCTCTCAAAGTAATTACGTATATCAGATGTAACTTTTATACTCTCTATGGAAAATACTATGACAATAGCCTCGGCATCAGAAATAGCTTTAATAAGTTTGACTACAATAAGTCTAGCTTCAATAAGTATAATCTTATCTAAAAGAAAAAGAATGATCTGATATTTAGAAAAAGTTCACAAAGGAGTATAAGAAAAATAGAGATATCTGAATTAAATATAACTACCATAAGATACATATCATATAAGGCTATTTGTAACTTAATAATAAATTTGTAGATATATTTTAATAAATTTCATAAGAGTTATCAAACAGGAGTAATAGATTTTTTTTTTTTTTTAAAAGTATGATTTTTATATAACTTGTCTACTTTTTTTTCTTTTCTAATTATTCTTATTATTAATTTATTACTATTTAATAATTCTCTAAATAGCTAAAATTCTCTATAAAGTTATTTTAAGTCAAACTTATTTATTGGATTATCTATAATAGTCAACCTTTTACAGTTATTGGGAATTCAGAGCTAAAAGATCTTTTTTACCTTCTGAAACTGAATATTACTATTATTTCTACTGGAACTATATAAAATAAAATTAGACTAGCCTTTCAATAAAAATATAATACTATTAAAATTACACTACAAGTAAGATTTAATATTTTAATATTGAATATAAATTTGAATATTTCAAAGTTAAATAATTTTGAATTAATCTTATTTTGATTTATTTATTTGGAAATAGAATGTATCTGGTCAAATATTCTTCACTATTGATATATAGACATCACTCAATATGTATATATTTCTTAGAATTAATAATACTAGATTTGTCAAGATTGGTAACTCAACTATATATTGATTAATTTTATCAAACTATCAGAATCTCATTTAGGTAAAAATCTTGCTAGTATCTTTGTGAATAGTATTTAAGATTTTGGTATATAGATAAAGATATATAAAGAACAAATCTTTCAAAAAGATTATATTTTAAAGAGATCAGATTTTCAAAAAAGGTCAGGTTTTCAAAAAAGGTTGAGTTTTCAAAAAAGGTTAAGTTTTCAAAAAGATCAGATTTTTGAAAAAGGTCAGATTATCAAAAAAGAGTCAGATTTTTAAAAAAGGTCAGATTTAAAAATGGTCATGTTTTTATAAAAGATTGGGTTTTTAAAATAGATTGGATTTTTAAAAAAGGTCAGATTTGTGAAAAAAAGTTATCTTATATTTGAATTATTGATTTTTTGCTCTAGATATTAGCTATAACAATAGATAATGTATTCAATAATACTATATTTTTTCAAACAATTGAGACAGAGTTTGATTATACTAGTCTCAACTATCAGCCAATATAATATATATCCCTTTGACTATTTTGTATCTATATTTAGAGGCAAGATTTTAAAAGTTTATAACTTTTAAAATCATAATAGCTTTTAAAAAAAAATTTACCAATAATTTTTTATATAATAATTCTTTCTTTGGCAAAAATTTTATAAAAAAAAAAAAAATTTTTTTTTAAACAAATTGAGATATATTTTTAACAGAAAAACAATATTTCAAAAAATCATTTTTTTCAAACCTTAATTTGTGTGCTAAATGATTTTAAAAGATGATATTATCTATAGTCAAAGAGATACTGCCTGGCTCATATTATAAATTTGACTGTTCAGGACTTTTTAGTCTATTTAAAAGCTAATGATGATGTGAGTGAAGATGGTTCTAGAGAAATAATTTCAAAGCTCTAATTAATTATTATCAAGATATAGTTATCACCATAATGTTAAGAGTGATTTACTAGCTTTTAAAGTCTACAATCTAAAAGAACTTATTTTGGATGTTAAAACTTGATAGAATTTAACATATTTAATAATTGAATAAGTTTTAGAATTAACAGAGATAAGCTGATTATATTATTTTTATTTTTTTTTATTTTTCGTTTTTTTTTTTTTTTCAAATAATCTAATAAATTAATTTATTAATAGTCTTTAATCTCAACAGTTATAGCTGATAAAGATTTGCAAAAATATGCTATAGAAGACTATACTTAGCAGATGCTAAAAGATATTATTAATATGCCAAAGTATTTTAAACAAGCAATAGATCTTACTGCTCATTATAAATATCCAATAATTTATTTTGCTATTCCTATTTACAACTTTCTAATAAATATATTAGAGGATAATAATCAAGAAATTCGAAAATATTTAGAAGAGCTGAAAATTATTCACCTAGTACTAACTATAGCTATTATCAAGTTGAAGACATATTATTTAATAACAAATACTCCAATTTATTATATTGGTACTAGTAAGTAAATATTTCAAAATTTGCTTAATATTGGAGATAGTATAAATCTAGTTTGAAATTGACTTGGTATTAGAAACAGTATAAATCTATTTCAAAATTTACTTGTTGGCCACTACTAATTTATTTTAAATTTTATTTTGTTTTATTTTTTAATAAAAAGTAGTACTTGATTTCAGGCTTAAGCTAAAATATTATTTATTATATAATTGGAAAGATATTTAGATTAAAGAGGCCAAAGACAAACTTAATATAGTTTATAATGAAAACTATACTCCTCTATCTAGATTAATTAATCAAACAAGTTCTGAAGATTATAAAGAAGTAGGAGATGATATTGATGCTATATTATATGAATATATAATTAACAAAAGACAAAACCTGATGACAAATCCTGAGCAAGAAGTAGATACTTATTTAAAAAGTAAAACTGTTAAATTTTAAGCAAGAGTTGACATATTATATTAGTGATAAGAGAGTTAGAAATTCATATTTGAATTAAGTCAATTCAAAATATTATTTGAGTTTCTCTAATTAATTTAATTTATTGGAAACATTAGAACTATAGTAGAGATTTCTCAAATTTAGCAAAAATTATATATGACTACTTAGCTATCTCAGCAACAAGTGCTCTAATTAAGAGAGTATTTTCAAGTAGTAAAGATCTTATAGTAGCTAAAAAAGGTACTTTAGATCCTAAAAAAATTTATAAATATATATTTAAAGGTATAGCAATCAGTCTGGTATTTTAATAACAATAACTAATCCCAAATATTGAAATATGGTTAAATTTTGAAATACCAAATAAATATAGCACTCAGATATCATATTATGTAAGCATGATCTAGAATTTATAGATATACTATATCTGAATATATATATCTGATTATAATATTCAAATATAATTTTTGTCATTTTCAGCTTTAATAAGTTGAGTGAGATATCATTGTATCTACCAAGAAGCACTAGAGATGGATGATAAGTAGTATGAATTGTATAATATATAGAATTTCAAATATATTCAAAGCTTAAGAATATATATATATTATACATACTTGGTCACTATATTTGAAATACTTATACTTATAAGTTTGTAAGCCTACAATCCTATAAGTAATAAGCATAAGCCAAGAGCTTTATATATTGTAATAAGCTTAAGCCAAGAATTTTGAATATTGTAATAAGAGTAATAAGTATAAGCTAAGAGCTTCAAATATTATAACAAGCACTACAAGCAATAAGTTTAAGCTAAGAGCTTCAAATATTACAATAAGTACAAGTCTACAATCTCATGAGCAATAAAAGCCCATAAGCCTACAATCTCATAAGTAATAAGTATAAGCCAAGAGCTTCAAATATTATAACAAGTATAAGTCTACAATTCTGCAAGCAATAAGCATAAGCCAAGAGCTTCAAATATTGTAATAAGTATAAGCCCACAATTCTGTGAGTAATAAGTATAAAGCAAGAGATTTGAATATTGTAACAAGTACAAGCCTGCAATTCTATAAGCAATAACAGCTTTGAATATTATAACAAGTACATATAAGCCTGTAAGCCTGCAAGCAATAAGTATAAGCTGAGAGCTTCAGATATTGTAATAAGTATAGATAAAATATATATAAATAAGCTAGCATTAATAATAAAAACAAACTAAAAACCAAAAATCAAAAAAAGATCTCACTTTATAAAAAACTTCAATTTTATATTAATCATCTTTCTGGAGCCTTTGAGAATATGAACCATACTATCAGTAAGGTTGTCATCTAGTTGGATGATAAAGAACCTAAAACTAATGAGGAATACAAGAAGAAGAAAAAGAATATTGAAGAAGTAATTAAGTAATTCATCTCAAGGACTGAACCTGAAGCTACTCCTCAGACTATTTCTGAAGTCTCTACTCCTGAGGCCTCTGGGGTCTCTGAAGATACCACCCAAGCCCAAGCCATCACTCAAGTCTAAGCCACTACTACCTTAGCCCAAGCTACCATCTAAGTCTAAGTCACTACCTAAGCCTAAGCTACTATCTAAGTCTAAGCCACTGCTTAACCCAAGCTGCTATCCAAGCTCAAGCTACTACTTAAACCCAAGCTACTGTCCAAGCCTAAGCTACTACTTAAGCCCAAGCTACTGTCCAGGCTCAAGCTGCCACCCAAGCTACTATCTATCTAAAAACTAAAAGTCAATCTCATATAAGCTGTAAAAATTCAATAACTCAATCTATTGATCTCTGATCTTTTGCTAAAAAAGAGATCATATAATAATACTCACTGGATATCTGTCACTATAGCTAGATATGGCTGAGACCAGAACTAGAACCAGGGTTATATATATGTATAAGAATTTAAAAAATATATATTAGTTATGTGTAAATTTCAGTTTGGTGTGAATTTTGGTTATATATTTATATGCGAATTTCAAGTGACATATCTTTCAAATAAAGAACTGATTATCTTATAATGTAAGCTACCAAGAATTTTAATTAACATTTAATTTGATTTGAATTAATTTGATTTATTTGAGAGTACTATATAAAACACTAGTTCTAATATCTATAAGTATAGCTAAAATAATAGAAAATAAATACAATAATATACTTTATAATTACATCTTTCAGTTTCAAGCTACTTAAATCAGATATCTTAATAGCTTTAGTAATGATAGTCTTTAGAATAAAAAACTAGATATATCTAAGAGAAATGGTGATATTTTGTACTTCTTCTAGAGGTTGAGTTAAGACTCTATCTACTACTATAATACTGAGATTAGATAGTCTATCAATGGATAACTGAAGAGTAGGAAACTTTTAGCAATGATACAGATGACTGCTCCTATATCAATAAGTATTTTTGCCTTCTGTTCTCTAATATCTCTATATAGATATATATACTAATATGATTTTTTTTTTTTTTTACCATGAGTACTAGATCTCTTTATTAATTAATCTATAATAATATAAGGTTCTCATACTATATCAGTAGCCCTAGCCCAACTCTACTCTATCTACTACTGTTCTTATATATCTCTTCTACTAGTATTAATGGTAACCTCCTTTGGTGGTAGGGAGAGCATGGTGTGCAGAATGAGGTATGGGCCAATATAGGCCCTACTGCGCCTAGTATGGTCAAGCTACTGGACAATAGCTAGCCTAGGTTAATGAGAGGGCAGTACTTGATGGGTGGTGGGGGAGGGTTTTGGCCTATATAGCCTAGGTTCCCTTCTAATAAAAATCTGTGGGACATTGAGTACATTA
>RBNI01001402.1:0-22618 GCA_003990745.1 Jimgerdemannia flammicorona | reverse complement strand
TTTTTTTTCTTTAAATAAATCTTCCATCATCTGAAACAGTTGCTTCAGCCAACCAAAGAAAAAAAGGATACATACTACAGCAAACTCCAGCACATGCTGGATCATTGCAAATGTTGAGTTCCAACATATACAGACATCCAATATAAGCTCTTTTGGGGCTAAACTGATTGCCCTACACTGTGCAGCAAATTTGTCTCATCATTGTGGAGATGATCGGACTGACACAACCAGTTTGCACAGCTTGGAAATTATACTCAGGGCCCCTCCTCTCTCAGATGTTTTGTCTATGTACATAAGATAGTCCTGAACAGTGAGGTTCAGTACATGGGCCTGGCATCGCATATGGCAGCTTTCTGTACTGAAGGCCACATTTTCCTATTTGAGGCTGACCACTATAACTTGGAAAAATGTTGAGTTGTTTGTGGCATTGTCTGTCATAATGGCCAAAATCTGTACTTGAAATATTCGGTTGGCAAATTATGCAAAAATAAATAACCAACAAAATCTGTTTTGTTTAAGGACCTCCCTCAAAATGCCAACCTGATGGCAAGTCCCCCTTTTTTTACCTTGGTTGTGATCCCAAGCTCCCGGATATAACTAATAAAAGCATCTGTGATATTGTCTCCAGAATGAGGGCCAGCAAGTTTGACAAAGTCAAGAGTGAGAGATTTAAGCTGCCAATTGAGGTCAATCCAATGACCAGTAATGCCCAGAAATGAAATTGCATTGGGGGATGTCTATGTGTCAATCGTAAACAAAATTTTGCCTACTGAATTCTACTTATTGAATGTAAGGTTAAATTGGTGAGCTCTTTTATATAATTCAGCTTGCAAAGGTCATGGTGCTGCTCTTATTTTATCTGAAGTATCTGGCAGAGATTGTCGTACTCCTTTCTATAGGCCTCCAGGACATCTTTGCGAATAGTATCAATACTTGGCAAATATAAATCATGCTTGAGGAGGCCAAAGATGCTATGCAATTAATCACTCTCAATGGTTGTGAATGGCTGGTCTGTGTACACAATCCAGCAAATGAGCTGATTTCGAAATTCTGCTAAAGAGTATGGCTAAATATTTTTGATTAAACAGCATTGTTGGTACAGAAATGGTTGGGCAATTGGATAAACGTACTCACCACAGCTTGGATGTCGATTTTATTTGTCTCTATGTTCTTTTTGATTTTGTTAGAGTGCTTATCATTTATATGTCAATTCATGTTTGAGGTCATACCACCAAGCATTTTGAACTTCTGGCTGATGTAGTTTATGAGAATAGATGAAACAATATCATGTGTGTGTCAAATAAGTCAATAGGTGCATCTTAATTTTTTACCTGCAATAATTACAAACAACATCATCTCCTATCTTAGCACAATGATGCCAGATTTTGGAGCGAGAATTGCATGAAAGGTGTGGAGCTATCAGGAATGTTTGACTTGAAGCATCATCGGTACTGTGAACTGTTGAAGACTGATCTGTTGACATGTGTGTTTGCATGTTTGCATGTGCATGTGTGTATATTGTATATATATTGTATTGTGGACATGTCCGGCATATGAGTCATGTGGAGGATTTGGATTGGAGGATTCGGTTGAAGGATTCAGATTCGGATTCGGATTGGAGGATTCAAATTGGAGGATTCGAATTAGAGGATTCGAATTGGAGGATTCAGATTGAGTGATTCGGATTGAGTGATTTGGATTGAGTGATTCAGATTAAGTAATTCAGATTGAGTGATTCAGATTGGAGTGGTTTGGATGAGTGATTCAGATAGGGTGATTTGGATGGGGCAATTCAGATTAATCCAAGTTGATTCGGATGACTTCAGATTTGAGATTCGGATCAAACCATCATGTGACAAATTGAATTTGGATTTGATTCAAATTGACTCATTCAGAGCACTACTGATACCTAATTATGTTTCTATTTGTTTATTCTAAATATATATCTTAGATGTATAATATATTTTTTTTGGTGCCTTGTAGCTTAAGGTGGATTAAAGATGGATTTGCATCAGATTAAATATAGATCAGAGTCAGGTTACATATATTTCTCAGATTAGATTACATATATTTCTCAGGTTGGATTAAAGATGGGTTACATATAATTCTGGGTCAGATTAAAGATGGGTGATATATATTTCCAGATTGGATTAAAGATAGGTAATGTTTAATTCTAGATTAGGTTAAAGATAGATGATATATAATTCTGGGTTGGGTTAAAGATGGGTGATGTATATTTCTGGGTTGGGTTAAAGATGAGTGATGTATAATTCCAGATCAGGTTAAATATATATATAGATTGGCTCAGATTGTAATGCACTACTCCTAAATAACTAAGTTTATATATTGATTATATTACTTGTTCTTTCTTATGCTCTAATATAACTAGTAGTTTTTCTTTCTTTAATATTTCTCTATCAGTTTCAATTTTTTTTCTAGTTTTTGTTAATAATTGTTTATATCTATTCTTTCAGATATTAGATTATCTTTTGCTATTCTAGATAGATAATAATTCTATAGTAGAGTTGCTTATTCATTTTGGTTTTACTAGTTATAAGTTCTTTGAAGTATTTATAAGAGTATATCTATATTAGCATTACTTTTTTCTGAGTAGTGTATAATAGTTACATTATAGACTTACAGCTTTATAATCCATCTAGTGAATATTTCTTTAGATTGACCAGTGGTCAATAATTTGATAAGAGCTAAATAGTCAGTCAGGATGGTAAAGTATCTTTCTGTAAAATTGTAATAAAACTTTTCTATAGCCCAGATAACTGTAAGATACTTTAGTTTATAGAATTTATATTTTCTTTCTCCTTTATCTAAGATATATAATCATATATTCAATCTTATTCTTCTTTTGTATAAGGACTGCTCTTAGTCTAATTGAGCTTGTATATATCTATAGAATGAACTCTTGAGACTAGTCAGATCTTCTCAAGATGGGTATCTAGGTCAAATGAATCTTAAGATATTCAAATACTGGTTATTACCTATCTGTCTATTGGAACTTAGTATCTAACTTAAACAATTTATTGATATAGTCTATAATATTAGAGAATTCTTTAATAAATCTTTTATAATAGATAATAAGTCCTATAAAAGCTTGAGCTTCAGTAACTGTGGTAAGTATTGAGTAGGCTTCAACTACTTAAATCTTGATTAGGTCTATATGGATTTTATTCTAATTAATGATATATTCAAGATAGAAGATTTCAATTTTACTAAACTTACACTTCTTTAACTTAATGAATAGATTATAATCTCTCAGTTTTTACAGAATTTAGTAAATATAGTTCAAATATTCTTTAGCTATCTTACTATAGATAACTATATTATCTATATAGACCATTATCTATTTTCTTATCTTTTCAGAAAATCTTATTTATCATTCTCTAAAAACTTGCTGGTGTGATGGCTGATCCAAATTAGTAACATGAAACAGAGAAATTAGACATTTGATTGCAGTACCTGAATCCGATTCCCAATATAGATTAGCCTCATAAATAGCAGCCACATTCCACAAAGTGCAGAAACTTTAACATTTGCAAAGATTTAGGAGATGTTAGAATCTTTGCAATTAGCGAAATCTTAGTAGATGTTAAAAGATTCAGCACTTGCAAAATGAGCTATTACTTAGCTATCTTATAGTTAGCAAAACTTGTATAAATAACCCAGTATCTTAGAGTGAATAAACCTCAGATCGAAATAGTGCAAAAGCAAAAGAGATAGTAAAGGAACTAGTAAGCCCACAGGCAGATATACTTCGAACTCATCCACCCCTGCATCCCAAGGACTCCGAGGAGTCAGAAAAGATCAAGTATTCAAAATATAGAAATCTGACGTACTTTCAAGAGTAAACATCCACTATGTTACAACTTGGTGCTCATTGGCTGGTGATTCAAGACAAATCCCTCACTTTCAAGCTAAATAACAAACAACTGCCACTACCTGAGCAACTATACAAACTGAGCTACAATATCCAGACAAAATGGATATGAGACCACCAGTATTTCACAGATATACCTCAGATGAATCAATCATTACCTTCATTGATGATTTCGAGCAGTATGCCACCATAAGGACCCTGACAGCAGTACAACAAGTAGCCCTCATGCCCTTCAGCCTATGAGGTCCTGCTAGAGTAGTATTCACAGCTGCAACCTATGCAGAAAATGATGCCAATGCCATACTGACAGTACAGAAGACCTGGCTCCGAAATACATATTATACAGATGAGATCAAGCAAGTCCTGAAGGATTAGCTCAATACAACATACCAAGGAATGAGTGAGGATCCAAACACATTCTATATCAGAATTCGATATCAGATAATCCTCATGGATTATGCTGCTGCTATCCGAGATCAAGTAGCCAAAGTAATCTTCATGAAAGGAGTTCACCTAGAGATAGCTATAGTCATCTGTTCATCACCAGTAGTCTTGGATCTGCCACAGAAGGTCACTTATGCTCAGCAATATTGGACAGCCAGACACCCACAAGACCATATAATGGAAAGAGTCACAGGAGTCAGAATCAAAACACCCAAGGTAACTAGTGTGATCCCTATTACAATGATCAATCGAAACACACCTCAGCCAAAAACTATAGAGTAGCAAAAGAACAGTGACTCTATGGAGGAACTTGCCAAGAGGTTCGCCGAAATGACCACCCACCTAGGAGACATGATAAAAGAAATCCAAGGAAGAAACCACCACCCAGTTCAGAAGTTTATTGCCACCTCAGACAAGAAGAAAGGTACCTGCTATACCTGTAGAGAAGAAGGCCACTACTCCTATGAATGTATGAGCAAAACCAAGTGCAAGGCTCAATCAAGCAATGTTACACGAAACAGAGAGCAGACCAATACAATTACCTTCAAGGAAATTGTAGATTCTGATAAAAAAGAATGGGAGGCCTATCTTGCTCAGACTACCAAGAAGGATGTTTGCAAGGAATCCTACAAGAGATCATCAGGAAGATCCAAGAAGAACCCAGTAGAAAAGCAGATAGAAATGGCCACCGAAAGCCAAGCTGAAGAGATGGACCAAGATATGGAGCTGGAGCAAGCAGTTCAAGACATTATCCAAGGAACTACCCCAGCCAGCGAAGGAGAAAAAGAAAAGAAACTTTGCAAGACCAAGACTTTTAAGTATGATATCTTCAAAGACCTTAGCCAACAAAAGGTCAATACAACCTTTGGTCAGCTCACAGAAATCCCAACATTCAGATAACAAATGAGGTTTGGACTTGTCAAAACAACCAAGGAGCAAGGATGGAAGATAACCGAGGCCAATAATGTTCAAGAGGACTCAGGAGAAGAAAGTGAAGATAATCGCAAAACCTCTGCCTATGCAACATGCCAAATCGAAGATAGGGTCTTTGAAGCCATCATCAATACTGGAGTAGGAGGATGTCTCCTCAGCAAGAAAGTAGCAGACTGCCTAGGCTGGGAAGTTGAAGAAGCAACCAAGTTGGTTTTTGTCACAGCAGATGGCACAAGAGCCACCCCTCTAGGAAAGATCTGAGAAATCCCCATCAAGATTAGAGGAGCAACCATCCCAGTAGATGTAATCATAACCAATGCCACCAACTATGACATCCTCATCAGCAATCAATGGCTTCACAAAGCCAGAGCAGTAATTGATCTCAATGCCCAGAAGATGCAAATCACCTACCAGGGATAGAAGATATGAATTCCCATCAATGTCAACAAAGGAGTCTTGCCTGATATGGAGGAAGAAGAGAGCAAGCAAGAGGAAGCTTATATGGTGACTACTCTGAAAAAGAAAGTTGGACAGATGAACGAAGAAGAATGGTGTAAGAAGATCGCAGAAGGCTATATACCACAAAGAGTCTGTTCCCATGGGATCAAGATGTACTGTATAGAGCATGTCAATGATTGCTACCAGTGCACCATCAGAATCAAGAAAATCCACCAGAAAAGAAGACAGAAAGCTCTCGAAAAACAGATCAGAGAAGAGAAGGAGAAGGAAGATGATGAACCACCAGCCCTCCTAGAGGATAGTGATGATGAAGAAGAAATTAAGGTCAAGATCTGAAGGACCCACTCTGATACAGTCTTGCCAGAATACAAGTTGGAAAATGCAGCTGGAATAGACATTGCCACAGTAGAAGAAGCTGTACTAGAACTCCAAATAACCACCCTACTCGCAACTGGACTAGAGATAACTATCTCAAAGGATCATGTCAGGATTCTCAAAACAAGAAGCAGCCTGGCCAGAAGTGAAATTACAATTGAAGGAGGAGTTATCAATTCTGACTATACTGGAGAAATCCTGCTCATTGCTAGGAATCACAATCCTACAATCCCATTCCCAGTCAAGAAGAAGGACCGATTGGTACAGATGTTGATCTTTCCAATCCTACAACTAAGGATTATAGAAGTCAAGAATTTGGAGAAAACAAAAAGAGGAAAGAAAGAATTCAGATCCATAGGAAGAGGAGTATTTGCCAGTACCAAGATCACTGAACTGGAGCATAAGAAGGAGGAAATCACAAACAAGCACAGTTATACCATTGGAAATGAATTTCTACTCAAGGAGAAAATACTCTATAAATTCGAGGATATCCTTGCCACGGATTTCAAGGATATCAAGGGAAAGACCCCACACTACTATCATGAGATAGATACTGGAGACACTGAACCAATTTACCAGAAGGCAAGATCTGTCCCACCAGCCTACAGAGAATGACTCAGAGAAGAAATCAAGTAGATGGAAGAAGCTGGTATTATCAAAGAAGCCAGCAGCCCCTGGTCTTCACCAGTTGTACTAGCCCTGAAAAAAAGAAGCAAACCCAGAGAATTTGCCCCAAGACTCTGCATCGACTACAGAAAGCTCAATGCAGTTACCAAGAAGGATTGCCAACCACTGCCCCTCATCAGTGACATTCTTATAACACTGGGAGACAAAGCATAGTACTACAGCACCTTGGACTTATACTCGAGATTCCACCAAATCGGACTCACTGAGATAGCAAGTGAAAAGTCAGCCTTTATCACCCCAGACAGAACCTACATCTACCTACAAATACTATTCAGGATGTGCAATGCACCAGCAAGCTTTCAGTAAATGATGAACAAAATCTTCCACTATAACATGGGAAGATAGATGATGGTCTATGTTGATGATGTAATTATCTACAGCAAGACACCTGAGGAACATCTGCAGCACATATGGCAGATAATGGAAAGACTGAGAAAGCATAGCCTGTATATCAAGCCCAAGAAATGCAAATTCACAGAAATCAAGATCTCCTACCTTGGCCATGTTATCAATTGAGACGGAATACATACAGATCCCCTCAAGATACAAGCAGTAGCAGCATTCCCAAGGCCCACCACTGTTACAGAAGCCCAAGCCTTCATGGGACTTGCCTCCTACTATTGCAGATTTATCAGAGGATTCTCCAATATTGCAGGTCCAATCTATGAACTCAACAAGAAGGATACTAAATTCAACTGGACCAGCAGACAACAAAAAGTATTTGATAAACTCAAGGTCAGACTGACCCAGACACCTATTCTCAGACGACCCAATTGGACCCAAGAGTTTATCCTTCAGACAGACACAAGTGCACAAGGACTAGAAGCAGTTCTAGTTCAAAAAGAAGACAAAAAAGAGTATGTCATTGTATACCTAAGTCAAGGAACCTGAGGAGCTGAAAAAGAATATAAATCCTACAAGTTGGAATACCTCGCAGTCATCTGGGCCATAGAAAAGTTTCACTACTATCTGGCTAGAAGACACTTCACCATTCAGACGGACCACTCAGCTCTCATCTGGCTACTGACAACTGGACAACCCAAAGGAATCTATGCCAGATGGATAATGAAGTTACAAGCCTACAATGTAACTATTGTACACTGCCCTGGAAGAACAAATTCCAATGCAGATGCTCTCTTATAGACACCTCAAAACACCCCCAACCAACAAATCAATTATGAATAAGGAGCTCTACTATGGAATCATCACATATCTGGGACAGTGAAAGATACCCCAACATCTGGAAGAATGAATGCAAACAATTATCAACAGAATATGGAAACAATTAAAAACTGATAGACAAATACTGAAGAAAGGAAAACTACTAGTCATACTAGAACACAAGAAGGAGCAAGTAATGAAATCAATACATGAACTTGGCTATCTAGGAGGAATGAATACATACAACAAGGCAAGAAGAATGATATGGTGGCCAGGAATGGAAAAAGATATTAGACAATTTGTCAAAACCTGTGACAAATGCTAGAAACAGAAACAAGACCAACAAAACCAAGCCCCAGGATCAGCACATATAGAACCAGTACTATTTACCTACATAGCAATGGATGTAATCGGCCCTCTACCCTTGACCCTAACTGGTAACTGATATATCATTGTCATTATAGACCTTTTTATGAAGTGGATAGAAGCAGGACCCCTCAAGGAAGCCAATGCACAGTCAATTGCTGATTTCTTCTACAAAGAAATTATCTGCTAGTTCAAGACCCCAATACAAGTAACTACAGATAGAGGAACAGAATTTGTGAACCAGTTCTTTGAGGTTCTCTATAAGAAGTACAAGATCCAGCACATTCAGACTACAGCCTATCACCCTCAAGGAAACAGACAAGCAGAAAGGACCAACAAGACCCTCAAGAATGTTATTGCCAAGATCTGTGATAACTATAAAAACTGGGATCACTATCTGCCAATAGCATTATCTGCTCTCTGAGATATCAGATTACAAAGTACCCACTTTACCCCTCAAGAAATGCTGTTCAGAGAAGAAAGTTCACAAGAAACCCTATCATCCAATAGGGATGCTATATAGAAACATGTGGATAGAGAAATACAGAGACTACACCAAATCAGGAAGAAGGCTGAGGATTATATAATGAAGGCACAGGCACTATAATGGAAGAATGTGGAAAAAACCCACAAACTCCTAGAGATTATCAAGATAGAAGATAAAGTCCTGGTATATCAGAATATGGTAGAAGCCTCATGGTCACGAAAACTGGAGCCCAAGTGAGAAGGACCTTACCTTGTGCAAGATATAAAAGGAACCACCTTTTGGCTATGAAAACACTCAGGCACAATCATCTCCACTACCATCCACTGAAACCAACTCAAGAAGTATCATGATCAGTTAACAAAGTAATACTGCTGCCCTCTGAATTACTAGCATGGCCCAGCAAGCTATTGAAAGACAGTGGTGTTCTACCAAGCCACCAATAATGGAAGAATCCTTTGACAGCATCTAGAGTATAGTACAAATATACTTGTCATGAATCTTACATTTCAAGGTCTACCAGAACCGAACTGAGTTCCAGGAATACTTCAAGTTGGGACAGCTACTGAATTCAAGACTGAACATGGGAAAAGAAGACTGGATTAGAGAATGTCAGCTCTCCTACACTCAGATTACAATTGCAAAAAGAGTACACAAGTTATTCAAAGATGACAAGTCAGCCTTAGCCCATTTCCGAGGAGTAACCCTAGGAGACTTTGGATATATTAAGAGACAACATTGGAAGGATATAATGATACAAATTGCACAGTATAAGAAAATACAAATTGTAGAAGCCTGGGAATTCGAGTGAATAGGATGCTCCTGAGATGAATCATCTATTCAGAAGGAAGATGTGATGGCTGATCCAAATTAGTAACATGAAACAGGGAAATTAGACATTTGATCACAGTACCTGAATCTGATTCCCAATATAGCTTAGCCTCATAAATAGCAGCCACATTCCACAAAGTGCAGAAACTTTAACATTTGCAAAGATTTAGGAGATGTTAGAATCTTCACAATCAGCAAAATCTTAGCAGATGTTAAAAGATTCAGTACTTGTGAAATGAGCCATTACTTAGCTACCTTATAGTTAGCAAAACTTATATAAATAACTCAGTATCTTAGAGTGAATAAACCTCAGATCGAAATAGTTTAAAAGCAAAAGAGATAGTAAAGGAACTAGTAAGCCTACAGGCAGATACACTTTGAACTCATCCACCCCTGTATCCCAAGGACTCTGAGGAGTCAGAAAAGATCAAGTATTCAAGATATAGAAATCCAACATACTTTCAAGAGTAAGTATCTGCTATATTACACTAGATATTACATATATCAAATAGTATTTGCAGATAGATATAGGTTCTATCTAGTATAATAAATACAGACTTTTTACTAGCTTTCCTAATAAGGCTGATTTGATAGAATTCTGAATATAAATCCAAGATAGTATAGTATTGTTCTTTATCTTCTAGTATTACTAAGATATTACTGGATAAGAGATAGTAACTGGTAATCCTTCTTAGTAACTTTGTTGAGTTTTCTGTAGTCTATACAGAGCCTTAGAGTGAATTCTCCTAACTTACTTTCTTTCTTTAAAACTAGTATAATTGGTGAGAACTAGGAACTAATGGTCTTTTTAATAATACTAGCTTCTTTCATCTACTTGATTTCTTCTTTAAGCTATTCATGATATACTGATAGAATTAATCTTACTTTTTAATAGATTGGCTTAGTATCTTCTATATCTATATTATAGCAGTAGTGTGGTATCTTTTCTTTGATATCTTTGAAATTGATAGTAAGAATATTCTTGAATTTATACAATAGTTTCTGAAGTTCCTTTCTGAATAGAAATTTATTTCTAATAGTATAGCTATACTTATTTGTGATTTCTTCTTTCTTGTGATCTAATTCAGTAATCTTAGTACTAATAAAACTCCTCTTTCTGTAGATCTAAATCCTCTTCTTTCTCTTTTTATTTCTTTTAGCTTTTTGATTTTCAAAATATTAGATTACAGAACTGAAAATATCAGTATTTATATAAGTCAGTTCTTCTTCTTAACTATAAATAAAATTATAGAGTTATAGTTTCTGATAATGAGTAAAATTTCTCTAATATAATTTAAATTAATAACTCTTTCTTTAATCAAAATTTCACTCTTGACTAGACTACTCCTTATCTTGAGTATTCTAATATAGTTCTTAAAAATAGTCATCTCTAGTCTAGTTGTAAGTAGGGCAGTTATCTAAGATTCAAGAATTATCTCTTCAACTATAGTAATATCTATTTCAGCTATATTTTCTGGCTTATATTCTAGTAGGACTATATTAGAATAAATTCTCTAAATATTGACCTTAATTTCTTCTTCATCATTATTATTTTCTAAAAGAGCTGGTAGTTTATTCTTTTAGTCTTCTTTTTCTTACTACTTCTGTCTTCTTTTTCTCTTTTTATAATAAATCTTATAGATCTTAGTAATATATTAATAGTACTCATTTATATACTTTATATAATATATTTAGATCCTATGAGAACATACTTCTTGTGAGATATATTCTTCAGCATCAGTCTTCTTTACTAATCTATCTAACCTTTTTTTTCTTCTTCTGAGTAGTTACTATATAGACTTCTTCTTGCTTACTATCTTCTTTCTCTATCTTAAAGAGTACTCCTTTATTGATATTAATAGAGATCTGTATCTTTTGTTCTTAGTAGACAATCTGTATCTTTTATGAGTTTATATTAATTGTAACCTTAGCTATATAAAGCTATTAGTTTTCAATAAGGATGTCATAGTTGGTAGTATTTGTAATAATTATATTTACTAGAATAGTTACTCCTTCAAACTTGATAGAAATATTCTGAATCATTTTCAGAGAGATGGCTTTTATATTATCTACTATAATAAATACCAATTTCATAGTTTTTTTTTAATTTCTCAGCTTAGGCAGTCTATAGTTTTCTTACTGAGAAGATATTCTTCTACTCTTATATTAATAATGGCTTCAAAAATCCTATCCTCAATCTGGTAGATAATATAGGTAGAGATCTTACAGTTATCTTTTTTACTTTCTTCACCTAAATCCTCTTATATATTATTGACCTTCACTATCTTTCATTCTTGATCTTTAACTATTTCTATAAGTTCTAGTCTTATTTGCTATCTAAAGGTGGGAATTTCTACCAAGGTTATATTGACTTTTTTTTTTTTATATTTTTTTAATATATTTTTCTTAAATTTTTTTCTCTTTTGTAGTTTTTTTTTTTTTTTTCTCCTTTACTGGTAGGAGTATTATCTTAAATAATATCTTTAACTGCTTGTTTGAGCTCTATATTTTAATCTATTTCTTTAGTTATAGTTTTGATTTCTATGGATACTAATATCTGTCCTTCTATAGACTATTCTATTGCTTTCTTCTTAGGTCTTCCTAGTGGTCTCTTTAGGATTTCTAGTAGATATCCTTCTTAAAGGTAAGAGTTGAATAAGTTTCTCATTCTTTCTCTTTCTCTGAATCTTCGATTTCTTCAAAGGTAATAGTATTGATTTGTTTATAGTTCTTAGTAGTATTACTTAGCTAGACCTTACACTTAGTCTCACTCATATATTTATAAAAGTAGTAGCATATTTCTCTCTTTTTATCTGTAGTAGTAGTAAACTTCTGAACTGAATAATAATCTTTCTCTAATTTCCTTCACTATATCTTTTAGATAAGCAGTCATTTTAGCAAACTTCTTAGTAAGTTTCTCTAAAGGATTACTATTCCTCTGCTACTCTATAGCCTTTAGTTAAGGTATACTTAAAATTGATTATATATATGTAGTTATAGAAATTATACTAGTTATCTTAAGTGTTTCAATCCTGACTTTAATGACTCTCTCTATTATATAATTTTAAGAGTATCTAACTATCTAATATTGCTAAGCATAAGTTATCTTCTATAATAAGTCCAGAACTATTAGTATTAATTAGATTGCCATAACTATCTCCAGGTGAATTCCTTTAAGAAAGATTGTTTTAGCTACTTAATCTTTAATTTATATCAATATAATCAACTAAGATTAGCTTATAATAGATTTGAATATAGAAGATATTTGGATCTTCATTAATTCTTTAATAGATATTATTGAGTTAGTTCTTTAGAGTCTGCTTAATTTTATCTATATAGTAAGTAGTTTGCAACTAGACTTTCTATATTACTAGTATTGCAGCATCATTATTTTTAATATGAATTACTATTATAAATATAGCTCTTGCTAGTTCTTGAAGACTGAATAGTATTATATAAAGCTACTTATTATTATATTGATAGAGTTCTTATATATAGTAGTATATTGCTTGAAATTATCAATGAAAATGATGATTGATTCATTAAAGATATATTTATAAAATACTGATAGTTTTATATCTATCTTATCTAGATGTCTTATTTAGATAGTAGTAATTGTCTATTGTTCAGCTTAAAAGTGAGAAATTTATCTTAAATCACCAGCTAATAGATACTAAGTTATAATATAGTAGATATATACTAGCAAAAGTATGACAGATTTTCTTATTTTAAATATTTGATCTTCTTTGACCTCTCAGAGTTCTCAAGTATAAGAGTGAATAAGTTTAAAGTATATCTGTCTGCAGGCTTACTAGTTCCTTATCTCTTTGCTTAAACTATTTTGATCTGAGATTTATTAACTCTAGATACCAGAGATATTTATATAAGTTTACTAGCAACATATATATCTTGTACAAGATAGGGTCCTTCCTACTTAGGCTTTAGTTTTTGTGACTATAAAGCTTCTATTATATTTCAATATATCTTTTATCTTAATAATCTTCAAGAGCTTGTGAATCTTTTTTACATTATTCTATTATAGAGTCTATATCTTAGTTATATAATCCTCAATCTTCTTTTTAATTTAGTATAGTCTCTATATCTCTATATCTATAAGTTTCCATATAGTATCTTTATTAGATAATAGAGTTTCTTAAGAACTCTCTTCTTTAGATAGTATTTCTTAAGAGATAAAATAAGTACTTTATAATTTAATATCTTAAAGAGCAAATAATACTATTGGCAGATAGTGGTCTCAGTTTTCATAGTTATTGTAGATCTTGATAATGATATTCTTGAGAGTCTTATTAGTCTTTTCTGCTTATCAATTTCTCTAAAAGTGATAGACTATAGTCTAAATATACTAGATCTTATACTTTTTATAGAGAACTTCAAAGAACTGATTCAGTAATTCCATTCCTCTATTTATAGTTACTTATATTAAGGTCTTGAATTAGTAGATTATTTCTTTATAAAAGAAATTAGCAATTGACTATGTATTAGCTTCTTTGAGAGATTCTGTCTTTATTTATTTTGTAAAAAGATCTATAATAATAATAAAGTATTAATTACTAGTCAAAGTCAAAGATAGAGAGTTAATTATATCTATTACTATGTGGGCAAAGGGTACTGATTTTATTAGTCTTATTTCTATTTCTAATATTTATTACAGATCTTGACAAATTATCTGATATCTTTCTCTATTTCTGACCACTATATTGTTCTTCTTACTTTATCATATATATTTGTTCCTTCTAGATAGCCAAGTTTATATACTGATTTAATTGCTTACTTCTTCTTATATTTAGATATAACTAGTAGTTATTCTTTCTTCAATATCTCTCCATTAGTTTCAAATTATTTCTATATTTTATTGATAATTATTTATATCTATTCTTTGAGATATTGGAACATCTTTTGCTATCTCAGATAAGTGATAATTTTATAGTAGAGCTCTCTATTTATAGTTGGTTTACTGGTTGAGAGTTCTTTGGTTTATAAGAGGATATCTATATTGATATTAGTTCTTTCAGAACAGTATATAATAGTTATATTATAGGCTTGTAAGTTTATAATTCATCTGACATAGATTCTTTTGAGTTATCTGATAGTCAGTAGCTAAGTAAGAGCTGAATGATCTATCTAAATAGTAAAGTATCTTTCAGCAAGATAGTAGTAGAACTTTTCTATAGTCTAGATAACTGTGAGATATTCTAACTTATAGGATTCATATTCTTTTTCAGCTTTTTGGATTTCTTAGCTAAGATATATATATAATGATATATTCTACTTTATCTTTCTTCTAAGCCAGAACTACTCTTAGTCCTTGTATACTTATATCTATCTAGAGGATAAATTTTTGAGTTCAATTGGGTCTTCTGAGGATGGATACTTGAGTCAGTCTGATTTTAAGCTTGTTAAATATTTTTGTTATCTGCTGGTCCATTAGAACTTAATATCCTTCTTATTGAGTTTATAGATTGGGTCTACAATATTGGAGAATTCTCTGATAAATCTATAATAGTATAAGATGAGTGGGCTTTAGTAATAGTAGTAAATCTTAGGTATACTACTACTACTTATATCTTAAATAGATCTATATATGTTCTATTTTAATTAATAATATAGTCAATAAGAGATCTTGATTTTTACAAATTTGTATTTCTTAAGCTTGATATATAGACTATACTTTTTTAGCTTCTCTATTATCTGCTAAATATACTGTAGATATTTCTCTGATACATATCTGACTATAGATAATTATATTATCTATATAAACTATTATCTATCTTTCTATATTATATATAGCAGATGATTTTATTTATTATTTGCTGAAAACTTACTAGTATATTATATATTCTGAATAGTATTTACAGGTTTTATCTTAGATAATAAAGGCTGATTTCTTACTTACTACTTCTGTAAGACTAATTTAGTAGAATTCTAAATATAAATTTAAAATACTGTAATACTATACTTTATCTTTCAGATTTACAAGGATAGTACTGATGAGGGGCAATAGTTAGTGATTCTTCTTAGTAACCAGGTTAAGCTTTCTGTAATCAGTAGTCTTGGGGTAAATTCTCCAGATTTGCTTTCTTTCTTTAGAGCTAGTATAACTGATAAAGTCTAAGGACTGCTAGCTTCTTTGATAATACTAGCTTCTTTTATTTGCTTGATTTCTTCTTTAAGCTATTTATAATAAGCTAGTAGAATGAGTTTTGCCTTTTGATAGATTGGTTTAATATCTTCTATATCTATATCATAGTAGTAGTATAGTATCTTTTTTTTTGATATTCTTGAAATCTATAGCAAGGATATCCTCAAATTCATAAAGTATCTTCTTGAGTTCTTTTTTGAGTAGAAATTTATTCTCAATAGTATAGTTGTATCTGCTTATAGTTTTCTCCTTCTTGTGATCCAGTTCAGTGATCTTAGTAAAACTTCTCTTTCTATAGATCTGAATTCTTTCTTTTCTCTTTCTGTTTCCTCTAACTTCTTGACTTCTATAATCTTTAGCTATAGAACTGGGAAGATCAATATCTATATCAGTCAGTCCTTCTTCTTGATTGAGAATGAGATTATAGGATTATGGTTCTTAGCAATAAGTAGTATTTCTCCAATATAGTCTGAATTAATAACTTTTCCTTTCAATAATAATCTCACTTTTAGTCAGACTATTTCTTGTCTTGAGAATTCTAACATAATCTCTTAAAATGACTATCTCCAGACTAGTTACAAGTAGAATGGTTATCTGGGGTTCAAGTATGGTTTTTTTTTACTATAGTAATATCTATTCTGACTATATTCTCTAACTTATATTATAATAGGACTGTATCAGGGTAGATCTTCTGAATCTTGACCTTAATTTCTTCTTTATCATTACTGTCTTTCAGAAGAACTAGTAGTTTCTCATTCTCTTTCTCTTCCTTTTTTTCTCTTATCTATTTCTTAAGAGTCTTCTGTCTTCTTTTGTAATAGATCTTCTTGATTCTGTTGGTATACTAATAGTAATTGTTGATATACTCTATATAGTACATCTTAATCTCATGGGAGCAGACTTCTTATAGTATATATTCTTTAATAATTTTCTTATACTACTCTTCTTTGCTTATCTATCTAACTTTCTTTTTCTTTTTCTAAGTAGTCATCATGTAAGCTTCTTCTTACTTACTTCTTTCTTCCTCTATTTCAGAGAGTACTTCTTTGTTAATATTGATAGAAATTTATATCTTCTGTCCTTAATATATGATCTGCATTTTCTAGGTATTTAGATTAATTATTTCTAGCTTTATGAAACCATTAATTACTAATGAAAATATCATAGTTAGTTATATTAGTTTCAATCATATCTATTGAGATAATTGCTTCACTAAACTTAATAGAAATATCTCAGATCTTTCTCAGAGATATAGCTCTTATACTATCTACTATAATAAATATAAACTTGATTGTTTCTTTAGCCTTCCATCCTAGGTGGTCTACTGCCTTCTTGCTGAGGAGGCATTCTTCTACTCTGGTATTAATGATGGCTTCAAAGACTCTATCCTCAATCTGATAGATTATATAGGTAGAGATTTTATAATTATCTTCACTTTCTTCTCTAGAGGTTTCTTAAATATTATTAGCCTCAGTTATCTTCTAGCCTTGGTCTTTAGCTGTTTCAGCAAGTTCAAATCTCATTTGCTATCTAAATATAGAGATTTCTACTAATTGGCCAAAGATTACATAGATTTTATATTGACTAAGATTCTTGAAGATATCATACTTAAAGATCTTGATCTTATAAAGCTTCTCCTCTTTTTGTTCTTTACTAATCAGAGTAGTTCCTCAGATAATATATTTAACTACTTACTTAAGCTCTATATCTTAGTCTATTTGTTTAGTAGTGATTTTACTCTCAGTAGTTATCTCTATCTTTTTTTCTATCAGATTCTTCTTAGGCCTTTCTGGTGGTCTCTTATAGAACTCCTTACAGATATCTTAATAGTTTTAGAAGGATAGGCTTCTCATTCTACTTCATCAGACTCTTAAGATAATAGTATTGGTCTGTTTTTTATTTCAAGTAGCATTGCTTAGCTTGACCTTATACTTGTTTTTACTCATATATTTATAAGAGTAGTGATCTTCTTCTATAGTTATAGCAGATACCTCTCTTCTTATCTAAGATAGTGACAAACTTCTGAACTGAGCAGTAATCTCTCTCTATAATTTTCTTTACTATATCTCCTAAGTAGGCAGTTATTTTAGCAAACTTTTTAGCAAGTTCTTCTATAGGGTTACTATTTCTCTACTGCTTAGTAGCTCTTGGTTGAGGTGTATTTTGATTGATTACTGTAGTAGAGATCATACTAGCTATCTTGAGTACTTTGATTTTAACTTTAGTAACTCTTTTTATTGTATAATCTTGTAGATATCTAGCTATTATAATGGTGACCTCAGAATAATGACATCAGTACAGGAGATCATCTTTCCTTATAAGCCACCAGATTGGAGCATAAGAATATCATATAGCATGACTTATCTGGGCTATAAAATAAGCAATGATGACCAACCATGAGTCATTATGATCACAAGATAGACATCTTGAGGAATATAAAAGAAGAATCAAGAAACTGCAGTAGTAGCAATCTAAACAAAGCTTACAGAAATAGTTCTAAAGACTTACTACAAACAAAATACCTACCACTTGCCAAACCTCAAGGTCCAGGAATTACTAAGGTCTCTTAGTTCAGGATAGAATATTTTAAGATATCAGAAGAGCCATAGAGACCTACACAAAAAGGACTCCTAGTATCAATCTGAGTACTGATAACCCTTACCATTATATTCTCTACTACCATGAAATAGAAACAAGGATCACTATTACTACTGAATGTCTCTGGATATGGCAGAAGTATGAAATAGGAAACCTTCTCTGCCAAGAGTTCTCTCAGACCAGTCTTCAGGAGATTCAAGATACTACTTCCATAGATATATATGAAATAAGGATAGCAAAGAAGATTTATCAGGTCTTCTGGTATGTATTATGGTCAATTCCCAACTTATAGTACACTAGAATCTCAGACTTCAAGAAACTGTCAGCTCATCATACCAATACACTAAAGGCCATAGTGGCTACAGAGACTCAGTCCACTATCACTCTCAACAGTGATAAAGTAGAAGACTTCTGATATTCTATCCTCCAGAACAACCTAGATCAATTCATACAGAAATTGATCTCAGTATTCTAAGGCCCCAGTATTCAGATTAGACCTCCCTAAGACTCTATATTTATTCCTTATTTTGTAGAAGAGAATGTTATAGATTGGAGAGCCCCCACTGCTATCAAATATGATGATGTCATTGATGATAATATCATTCCATATGACATATGCAAAATATGTGATCTATATGATAAGATAGATGAAATATTTACAGACCTCATCTCTTTCAAAGACATCCTGTCTCCAATATCTGGTCTTGATAGTGATGAAGATGAAGCCTCCATAGTTCTAAACATTCTGCTCTAAGTTCTTGATAATACCAGATTCTACTAGTATCTTTTTCCTATATAACTATTATTCTTCTGATATTCTGATCTTGTATAACTTGAAATTCTTCTAGTATCCTTTTCCTATACTACTAAAATTCTACTAGTATCCTAAACTTATATAACCATTTGTATAGATAACTGTAGTTTTCTGTATTCCAGTATTTTATTGGTTATTAGAATTTATATTTAGCTTTATAACTTAGTAACTATTGAATTATATTTTGTATAAATACTCCTCTTATTTCCTTTGGAATAAAGTCAGTCAAGTTTACTTACTCTCAATTCTATGCAAGTAATCTAAAAGATAATAAGATAGTTTAAAGATAAGAAGTTTGAGGACTATAAGACCTTGGGAAGATACTCCAATAAAAACTTGCTTATAACAAACTTGAGGTTAGTCTAAGAGATATACCTTGGAGAGAATTTGATATATTTAAAGAACTCAGTGACCACTATATAATACTATCTAGTATTACTAAGCATAGGTGATCTTTTGTGATAAATCTAGAATTACTAATAATGAACAGATGGCCATAACTATCTCTAGGTAGATTTCTTTTATAAAAGTTGCTTCAGCTACTTAGTCTTAGATAGTATTAGCATAATCTATAAGAATTATCTGATATTGGATTCTAGTATAGAATGTGTATAAATCTTCACTCATTTCTTGGTATGTTATATTGAGCTAATCCTTCAGAGCTTACTTGATCTTATCTATATAGTAGATAGTTCAGAGTTAGGCTTTTTGTACTTAGCTATATCTCATTCTTCTAGTCTTCAGAATACTGAATAGAAACTTATATATATTGGCTCTATTGGTCTCATTAGTCTTATTACTATAATTATCTTTAAATCTTAGAGAGATTTGTAAATTGTTTTCACAGTTTTAGAGAATTTTGTAATTATAATTACCTCTATCATCTAGAAGAGCATCTTTATCATATATAATTATCTCTACTACTAGAGAGAACTTTATATCTCTACTATTAAGAGAACTTATATATCTCTGCTACTAGAGAGGACTTTTTATTATTATTGATAGGCTTCTTTATTACTATAGACTAGTAATAATTATAATTCATCTATCTGAGATTGTTCTTTAGATCATATCATACTTACAGTAGTAAGGATTATATTTCTCACTATAAATCAGTATTTATAATAGAGACTATTTTTACTATTATCAGAATACTTATACTTGATATATTTATATATATATATTTAATAGACTCAATATCCTGCAGATTTTTATTAGAAGAAAATCTAGACTATATAGGTCAAAACCCTCCCTCACCCCTCTTGAGTACTATACTCTTATTAAACCTAAGCTAACTATTGTCCAGCAGCTTGACTATATCAGGTATAGCAGGGCCTAATGTAGTCTATATCTTATTCTATATACTATACTCTCCCTACTACTAGAGAAAATTAACTATATACCAATAATTGAAAGTATACATCTGAAAGCCCAATATATATATAAGATTACATTTAAGTTAAATAGAATAGCCCCTGCAATCTCAAAGAGAATGACAGATAAAGAAAAAAACCCCTATCAAAGTATATCATAGTAGATAGAATCTGGTTCTTCTAGATGAGGTGAGTAAGGAACTTATATAAGGTGAAAAAAAACCCCCAATATCTCACTACTCAAATCTGTGGGCCTCAATCACATTACTATATCAGCTCTTGGTTCCAGTTGAGTGTAGTCAAGATATTTGAAATAGGTAGCCTTGAGCCCCCCAACCTCTTCTAACAATTGGGGCCTAATCTCATAAATTGTCAAAAAAAGCTATAAGTAATATCTATCATCTAACTGCTCTGTACTAATCAGAAAGTCTCACTGATGTAGCACCTGTCCCAGCTCTGACAACTACTCCTAGCTTAGTACTCTATTGATCTACCATTATTGCCCTTCTTCTTTTCTGTAATAGCTATCTTCTCTCTCATTCTGATACCATCCAAAAACAGTCACCTATACCAGAACTGTACTCATCAAGAAGCTTGCCAAAGCCAGAGAGCCCCACTACAGGTACTGAGAATCTGCAGATAATCTATACTAAGCACTTGATACTCAAGGTTGACTGACTCTCTATGTTCAAGGATGGGGAGGGTGCCATATCTCTCTAGCAGGGCAAGTGTCAATTCTGAATGTTTATTGATTCTCCAAGCTGTGGTATGTGGCATATTACCTCGCCCAGCATGGGTAGTGAAGAAGCTGATGAAGATGGCTAGGGATTGGATTTGGGTGGGGAGGAGGTCCCAGATCAGTTGGGATACTCTTGCAAGGCCGATAGTCAGGGGAGGTCTTGGGCTGATGAACTTTCCTAAGAGGCTGCACTGTTTGTGAGCCTGGTGGTTGAAAAGAGCTGTGGAACTGCAGGGCAGAAGTTGGATGCCTCTGATGCAGAAGGTATGGGAGATGCGAACATCTCTGCAGGGGTCCTCCGGCGATCTGCTCTCTTTGGTGGGGCTGAATGGAACTCAGTAGCTGCGGTTTAAGGGCTTTTGGTAGGGTGTAGCTGATGGAGTATACCAAATTGGCCTGTGCTGGCAAGGCAATGAGAGGGAGGCAGTGTGGGGGCCTAATATGTGGTATTAGGATAGATTGCTCCTGGGAGGTACTCCACTTGCTACATTTGATATTGGGGATGGAGTAGAGTGCCAGCAGGGGCTTGGCCAGGATCTTTGGTCAAGTGGCTGGCAGGTAGCAGGGATTAGCGAGGAGTGGGACTGGGCCGGTATCTGGTCTTGGAGTGCAGAGGTATGGAGGTAGCTTCTCCCCAAGTTCTGGGTGGTATGGTGGAGAATGTTGTAGAGGAATATCATACTGAATTTCCATACAGGGCATTTGGTAGATGGTGGACAATTTGACTATGAGAAGTGTTATGATGTTGGGAGAGCTGGGGGTTATGTACAGACACCAGAACATTGGCTAGGAGAGTGCGAGGTTTTGGGGGACTTTTGGGCTGAGATAGAAGATCGACTGGGTGTGGGGCATAGGTTGGTGGGAGAGGGAGGAAGATGGGAGGACTTGAGATCTTGGCTCGTGGATGGGGTGGGGGATAGTTGGCTCACTGTAGGGTGGGTATTAGCTATATGGGTAGGACTGGTGGGTCATTGGCTCTTTGTATTTGAGGAGAGACAGTGGCTGGGGCTGGGGGAGAAGGTGTTAAGATGGGAAAGGCTAATGGGGGATCTGCTGACTGGATGGTAGGTGGGTTGGGGTCCTCAGGGGGGCTAACGTCGCAGTTTGGTGGTGAGGATCTGTGAGCAGAGTGGTGGGAGGGTGGCGATAGTGTTAGACAAAGTGGTCTTTTGTCAGGAAGAGGTAGAGAGGGGGGGACCCCCTAGAGGGATCGGATAGGGGGTGGGATCATTGTATTTATATGGGATAGATGGGTATTAATAAAGGAATGGAGTCTAAGTGACTATAAAAAAAAAAAAAAAA
>RBNI01001401.1:0-22623 GCA_003990745.1 Jimgerdemannia flammicorona | reverse complement strand
AAAAAAAAAAAAAAAGTGGAAAACTGGCCAATGCATGGTCTCAAAGTTCGCGTGATCCGACACCGGCGCACGGTGACTCCTTACAAGGACGGCATACACGACAAGCACAAAGGCCAGGTGTTGCGGGTAGACAACTCACGACGCACGTGCTGTGTGCAGCTACTGGAAGGGCGGCTCTCAGTGCTGAAGAGCATCAGCTGGGACCATCTTGAACCCGTGCAACCCAGAAAGTACGAGAAGGTTAAAGTCATCAAGGGCGAGTTCCGCGGACGGCTGGGGGAACTATGTTGGACAAATGAAAATGATGGGCTCGTCAGGTTCATGGAAACATCCGAATATAAGTTTGTAAATATGGTGTATTTGGCAAAGTATCTTGGAAATAAGATGTAGGGTTCAAAGATGGCATTGTCAAACTCTAGGGAAAATCTGAGTTAATTATAATGAGTTTACTGTAGATTGTTATCTATGTTAGCTTGCATTTATTCCGAGATAAAATAAATATTAAAATATGTAACTCTGTTAATATAAATAATTGAGCTAAAGAATAATTGAGATTTATTAACTAAGGTTTTAAATTTAATTATTAATTAAGTTAACTAAGTTATATTATGATCTTATAACTATTTAAATATTAGAACTATAAAAATAAAATTAAAAAGATAAAATCAGTTTTTAATATATTAAAATTAAATATAAACTATACTATATCAGTTTAAATTTATTATTATTCTATTACTTATTTCTATTCTATAAATGTTAATAAATAATATTTTAATTAATATTTAGTATAATGGTTGCTCTGAATTAGTAATATGAATTAGAGAAATAGATATTTAATTGTAATATCTAAATCTAATTCTCAAATATAATATAGCCTTATAAATATATAGCAGTTATTCTGCAAACACAGAAACTTTAATAATTCTAAGATTCTACAGATGTTAAAATCTCTGAAATTATCAAAATCTTAGCAGATATCAAAAGATTTAATACTTGCCACCTTATAGCTAGCAACTTGTATAAATATCTCAGTATCTAGAGTGAATAAACCTCAGATTAAAATAGTTCAAAGTAAAGAGAAAGTAAGAGAACTAGTAAATCTATAGGTAGATATACTTCAAACTTATACTTCTGTATTCTGAGGACTCTATAAGAGTTAGAAAAAGTCAAGTTTCTAAGCTACAGAAATCTGTCATATATACTTTTGAGATTAGATATCTACTATATTATAACTTAGTAATAATTTAAAATGAATCTCTCACTTTTAAGCTAAATAATAAATAATTACTACTATATAAATTAAACTAAGATATCTAGACAAGATAGATATAAGATTGTTAGTATTCTACAGATATACTTTAGATGAATTAATTATTATCTTTATTGATAATTTGAGTAATATACTACTGTAAGGACTCTGATAGCAAGATATCAAGTAGTCCTTATGTCTTTTTATCTTTGAGGTCCAGCAGGAGCAGTATTCATAGCTATAATCTATATAGAAGAAGATGATAATGCTATGCTAGTAATATAAAAGATCTGGCTCTAAACTATGTACTATAGATAAGATCAAGTAAGTTCTGAAAGATTAGCTCAATATAATATATCAAAGAATGAGTGTAGATCTTAATATATTCTATATCAGAATCTGATATATATTAGATAATTCTTACTAAGTATGCTAATGCTATCTAAGACTAAATAGCCAAAGTAATCTTTATAAAAAGAATCTATTCAGAGATAGCTATGGTCATCTACTTATTATCAGTAGTTCTGGATTTGTTACAAAAGGTTATCTATGCTCAGTAATACTGAATAGCTAGACATCTATAAGACTATACAATAGAAAGAGTTACTGGAGTCAGAATTGAAGTACTTAAGATAACTAGTATAATTTTTACTATAATAGTCAATCAAAATACACTACAGTCAAAAGCTATAGAATAATAGAGAAATAGTGATCCTATGAAAAAACTTGCTAAGAAGTTTGCTAAAATGACTATCTATTTAGAAGATATGGTAAAGAAAATTAGAAGAAAAGATTATTGCTCAGTTTAGAAGTTTGTTACCATTTCAGAGAAAAAGAAAGATATCTGCTACAACTGTAGAGAAAAAGACCACTATACTTATAAATATATAAGTAAAATCAAGTATAAGGTCTAGTCAAGAAATATTATCCAAAATAAAGAATAGGTCAATATTATTATCTTTGAAGAAATTGAAAAGTTTAATAAAGAAGAATAGAATGCTTACTTTGCTCAAAACATTAAGAAAGATATCTGCAAGTCCTATAAGAGACCACCAGAAAGGTCCAAGAAGAATCCAGTAGAAAAAAAAAAAGAGATAACTATAAAGAGTAAAATTACTACTAAATAAATTGACCAAGATATAGAGCTTGAGTAGATAGTTGAAGATATCATCAGAGGAACTACTCTGGTCAGTGAAAGAGAAAAGAAGAAGCTTTATAAGATCAAGACCTTCAAGTATAATATCTTTAAGAATCTCAGTCAATAAAAGATCAATATAACCTTTGGTCAACTGACAGAAATATCCACATATAGACAATAAATGAGATTTAGACTTACTGAGATAGCTAAGAATCAAAATTGGAAAATAACTGAGACCAATATTCAAGAAGACTTTAGAGAAGAAAGTAAAGTCAACTGTAAGACTTCTGCTTATATAATCTATCAGATTGAAGATAGAGTCCTTGAAGCCATTATTGATACTAGAGTAAGAGAATGTCTCCTCAGTAAGAAGGCAGTAGACTGACTAGGATGAGAGGTTAAAGAAACAACTAAGTTGATATTTATTATAGCAGATAGTATAAGAGTCATACTACTGAGAAATATCTGAGATATTTCTATTAAGTTTAGAAAAGCAACTATCTAAGTAGATGTAATTATAACTAATATAACTAACTATGATATTCTTATTAGCAACCAATGGCTTCATAAAGTCAGAGCAATAATTAATCTGAATATCCAGAAGATACAAATCATCTATTATAGACAGAAGATATAAATTTCTATTAATATTAATAAAGGAGTCCTATCTGAAATAAAGGAAAGAGAAAGTAAGCAAAAAGAAGCTTATATGGTAACTACTCAGAAAAAGAAGAAGAAGGTTGAATAGATGAGTAAAGAAGGCTGATACAAGAAGATCATAGGAGAATATATATGTACTATAAGGCATCTGCTCCTATGAGATATATTATATAGAGTATATTAATGATTATTATTAAGATATTAGCAGAATTAAGAAGATCTACTACCAAAGAAGACAGAAGGCTCTTGAGAAAAAGACAAGAGAGAAGAAAGAAAAAGAGAAGTAGAAAGAGGATAATGAACTATCAGTTCTCTTGAAAGACAGTGATGATGAAGAAGAAAACAAGATTAAGATTCAGAAGATCTACTCTAATGCAGTTCTACCAGAATAAAAGTCAGAGAATATAGCTGAAATGGATATTACTATAGTAGAGGAAACCATACTTAAACTTTAGACAATTACTCTACTTACAACTGATCTAGAGATAACTATTCTAAAAAACTATTGAGATTCTCAAGATAAGAAGCAGTCTGACTAAGAGTGAGATTACTATTGAAAAAAGAGTTATCAATTTAGATTATACTGAAAAAATACTACTTATTACTAGAAACTACAATTCTATAATTCTATTTTCAATCAAAAAGAAGGACTGACTGATACAGATTTTATCTTCCCAGTCTTTCAACTAAAGATTATAGAAGTCAAGAAGTTGGAGAAAATGAACAAAGAAAAAAAAGAATTTAGATCTATAAAAAGAGAAGTTTTTGTCAATATTAAGATTATCAAACTATATCACAAGAAGGAAAAAACTATGAATAAGTATGGTTATATTATTGAGAATGAATTCTTACTCAAGAAGGAAATTAAGAAGATACTCTATAAATTTGAAGATATCCTTACTACAGACTTCAAGAATATCAAAAGAAAGACACCACACTACTACCATGATATAGATACAAGAGATACTAAACTAATCTATCAGAAGATAAGACTCATTTTGCCAGTTTACCACAAATGGCTCAGAGAAGAAATAAAGCAAATAGAAGAAGCCAGTATTATTAAAGAAACTAGCAGTTCTTAGACTTTCACCAGTTATACTAGCTCTAAAAAAAGAAAGTAAGTTAGAAGAATTTGCTTCAAGACTCTGTACTGTTTATAGGAAACTCAATCTAATTACTAAGAAAAATTATCAATCACTACTCCTCATCAGTGATATTCTCATAACTCTGAGAGATAAAGTACAGTATTATAGTATCTTAGATTTATACTCAGAATTCTACTAAATTAGTCTCACAGAAGCAGTAAGTGAGAAGTCAGTCTTTATTACTCCAGATAGAACCTATGTCTATCTGTAAATACTATTTAGAATATATAATGCCTCAGCAAGTTTTCAGTGAATAATAAACAAAATCTTCTACTATAATATGAGAAGATAGATGATGGTTTATATAGATGATATAATTATCTATAGTAAGATACTGGAAGAGTATCTATAGTATATCCAGTAGATAATAGAGAAGCTAAGGAAGTATAGTTTATACATATATTAAGTCCAAGAAGTACAAATTTGCAGAAATTAAGATCTTATACCTTGGCTATATTATCAACTAAGATAGAATATATACAGACCCTCTCAATATATAAGCAGTAGTAGTATATCTAAGGTCTACTACTGTTACTGAAGCTTAAGTCTTCATAAGACTAGCCTTATACTATTATAGATTTATTAGAGGATTTTTTAATATTATAGGCCCAATTAATGAGCTCAACAAGAAGTATATCAAGTTTCAGTAAACTGGCAGGTAACAGAAAGCATTTGATATACTCAAGATTAGACTGATCTAAGTACTTTTCTTCAGAAGACCAGATTGGTTTCAGAAATTCACCCTGTAGACAGATATAAGTATATAAGGACTAAGAGTAGTTCTGATCCTGAAGAAAGACAAAGTAGAGTATAATATTGCATATCTTTTTTTTTTTTTTTTTTTTTTTTTTTTATAGTTACTTGGACTCCGCCTTTATTATCAGTCTATGAATAAGTATACATCATCACTACCCACTACCCAATCCCCATAGGGGGGCCCCTCCCCACCTCCTCATGAATAAAGATCACCCTTTCACCAACTACTCCAACTCTCCCCCCACTCTGTCCACAAATTTTCTCCACTAAGTGGCACCTCTGACCACCCTGCAGCCCCCAACCAAGCCACCAGCCTGTTAAGGTGTCTTCCATAAGTCTATGCCACTGCAACAACTGGTCCCCCAAGCCCTGTCTCCTCTCATCCTCAAAAACAAATAACCAGTGACTGGCCAGCTCCACCCAAATAGCCAAAGCCCAGCCCAAAGTAAGCCACTCCTTCCCTATCCCCCCTACCAATCTATCCCTCAAGTCCTCTCACCTCCCCCATACTTCATTACCCCTATGCCATACCCCCAAGCATTTCCCAATTGTCTGCCAAAAATCCCCCAATACCTCACATTCTCCTAGCCAATGTTCAGGCATCTGTACATAACCCCCCTCCTGCCCTACATTATGGCACTCCTCACAGTCGAAGCAACCCCCTATGATAAGATGCCCCAAGCAAAATTTGAGCATTATATTCCTCTGCAGCATGTGCCACCAGACCACCCAATACTTTGGCAGCATCCACTTTTGCACTTCGGCACTCCAGGTCTAAATACCATACCAGTCCCACTCTTTGCCAATTTCAACTCCTTGCCAACTGCTAGGCCACAGATCCTGGCCCAGTCCCCTTTGGTATTCCATTCCATCACCAATGTCAAACTCAATTAAAGGAGCACTACCCAGCAGTATACGATCTCATCTCCACATCGCTGGGTCCCAAGCCACCTCTCCTTCATTCCCCTGCCAACGAATTCCAATGCGGTGCACCCCCTATGCTATCCCCCACCAAAATCCCTTATATCGCAGTTGTTCAGTATTCTGAAGTCCAACCAATGAGAGGAGATCGCCAGTTGAGCCTCTTGGCAATGACTGTCTCTCCCAGATCTTCTGTAGCAGAGGAACCCAATCACCTCCTCTCAATTCCACTGCCCTCTTTAGCTACCATGCTCTCAAGCAGTGTAACCATTTTGGAAAGTCAACCAGCTCAAGACCACCTCTCACCACTGGTAGGGACAAGGTCTCCCAACCAATCTGACTCTGCCTGCCAGCCTAAATCCATCCCTTCACTGACTTCATCAATCTCTTCACCACCCAGGCTGGGAAGTCCAGATGATATGCCAGATACCACAACTTTGGCAGCCAGTAGACATTCAAAATTGAGACCCGCCCTGCCAGAGAAAATTGTCTTCCCCCCCAACTCTACAGGGCCTCCTCTCAGATTCCAATCCTCTGCTCCCACCAAAGCCTGGGCAGAACTGACCCATAGACTGACAAATAGATGCCCAAGTACCGCACTGCTTCACCAGTGGGGATGATTGTTCCTATAACCTCCCCTCCCACCAGGCCATTGCCTAGTACCATTGTTTCATACTTATGCAATTCAGCTTAGCTCTAGAGTTCTCCTCATACCACTCTACAGTCTTCTTGAGCTCTTCAACATCAGCAATCGAACCCAAACCAACCACTATGTCATTTGCAAAGGCCCCAACTTTCCATCCAATGCCAAAAACAGAGAGCCCTGCTATCCTCCACCTAATTCTGTCCATAAGGGGTTCCAGGGAAAGAGTATACAAAATGGGGGACAGTGGGTCCCCCTGGGGCACCCCCCTACCCAAGGGGAATACTACTCCTCTATATCCATTACACATGAGTGCAGCCCTACTCCCTTCCAGTAGGCTGACCATTGCTGACCAGAAATGGTATGGAACCCCCATTCTATCCAAAACTTTTGCCAGTCAGACACTTTGCACTCAGTTATAAGCCTTCTCCTGGTCCAAGAAGACTAGATGCCCATTCAGTCCACAGGCCCTTGCCCCTTCAATAACTCCATGTACCCAGGCAGTGCCATCCCTGATGAGCTGACCACCCACAAATCTCCTCTGCTCAATACCCATGACTTGCTGGGCCACCTTCTATAGTCTCACCACCACCACCTTAGTCACCAACTTTCTGTCTATATCTAGCAACATTATCAGCTACCAGTTCTTCCAATCCTCCTGCCTTCCTTTGTTTTTATAAAGCAGCATCACCAGCACAAGATCCTGCTCCCCCACCCACCTCCCTGTTTATAGAATTAAGTCACACAATGCTGTCATCTCTCCCATCACTCCTGAGACTCCAATCATTCACTTCCAAAAGTCCCAGGGCAGACCATTCTCCCCAGGCACCATACCTGACATTGTCACAGCAAGAATCTGGTGGATCTCATCCTCCTATATAGGCATCACCAGGTCACCTAGCCCCTCGACTTGTGGTGGGTGCCAATCCTCCAATGTTCAGTCAATGGTAGTAGCGTCTGCCCCACCCTCCTCCTCACTCCACAATCCACTCCATTGCTCCTTCAGTGATCCAAGAATGTCCTGTATACCATGCACCAGTATACCATCTGAGTCCAACACTCCTTTTCACCATTGCTGTACCTGTCTTGCCCTAAGGGCCCTTGTAAGAAACTTGGAAGGCCTCTCCCCTTCCTCCAGATCCTGCCAGCGAAGCTGTGCTACCAAGCTCTGTATCCTTGCCTCTTCCTCTTCCCGCAGCACCTGTTGTAGTTTCCCAATCTCTATTTTCACCCTCATTAATCTCCAGTCTTCTTCTCCCTCCAACATCGTCAGCCTCGCCCACTCCTTCAGGAGCCTAGTCAATCTAGTAGAAGCCCAATGCACTCTTTGCCTTCTCTGCTTCCCTGCCTCCTTGCCAGCCTCACTCCAGTAAATCTTGGCCATCTCCTTCATCCTCATCCACCAAACCCCAACTGAGGCACCTTCCCGCTACCAGTTCTCCACTCTCAGCTGAATGTCCTTAGCCCACTCATCTCACCGGGTCTTGTCAACAAAGAGGAATTGAGGTGCCAATGTCCAGGCCCATCCTCACTTCCCCCAAAGCACTCCTGTCCTAAAAGCCCCCAATGATCTGACCATGGATACCATTCCACCTCCAGTGACTTCCAAACATCTAGGCCCCAGCAGCTGGCTGTCAAAATCCAGTCGATTCTTGTCCCCAGACCCCCTGCCCAATGTGTATAAACCCTCCTATTCCCCCAGCACTCCCTACCAGCATCTACCAGCACACTTAGTCTTTCTACTTCCTCCCACACCACCAGTCCTCTACTTCTGCTCTCAGCACCTCATCCACTATCTGTTCTATCCAATAGTATGTCCCAAACTATATTGAAATCTCCTCCAAACATATCCACCCCAGCCTCTGCAAGGATCCCACTCTCCTGTAAACCTTTCACCCAATCTACTCACTCACCCCATACCGCAGGGCAGTAGCAGGAGCCAACTGTAACTGGCTCCCAGCCTGTATGAATCCACTCACCCCAGACCAGTCTCTCCCCCCAGCTCCTCATATCCTGTATCTCCCCTCTGCCTTTCTGAACCAAAATCCCCACCTTGCCCTTCCAAATCACCACACCTCCCCATTCCTTTGTCTATTTCATCTTATCAGAATCATCCTCACACCTGACATCCTGCAAGAGGAAGAGATCGGCCTCCAATCCCTTCATCTAAGTAAAAATGTTCCTACATCGAGCAGTACCCCATAACCTATTCATGTTTAAAGAAAAAATATTGGTTGTACTGTTCATAATGAAATATGTTATGTTGTCAATCGATCTCTACTACTCCATGCTCATCTCCTCCTGCACTATGTCCAGATTGTATTCCACAGCCACCTCCTCCTCTTCTGCCCTCTGAGCCTCCAATCCAGCCAGCAGTTCATTTATCTCTCCATCTGCCTTCTCCTTGAACTCCTCTTGGTATTCTAGGCATGCCTCCTGCCAGAGCTGCAGTCCATAATGCTTATTCCAGTAGTATTCAGCCCTCTCTCCAGCAATGATCACCAACTCTGCCTCCCTCTCCTTATCTACCTCATACCCTTCCTCCTCCAGGTATACCACAAGAATTTCCACCTTCAATGCCTTCATTACTCCATCCTCCTGCAGTATCTGTGCCCAATGCTCATCACTCATCACTCGCAAGTCCACCTCCCCCAACTCTTCCACTGCCAGGTTATTCATCATCTGGCATATCCAAAGTAAGTTCCCCACCTCCTTCCCCCTCAGAGTCGCCAGCCTCCCTCCATCCAATATTGTGGTGTCAGCTCCAGTGCTTGCAGACTCATCTCATACCTCTGGGATATCCACCAGTTCCTCCTCTCCAGCTGCCACTACCTGTCCCCCATATACTGCCTCCGGAACTCTGAATTACACCCTCTGGGCCCCTCACATTGATACATCTTCTACCACTCTGTTTTGGGAAGCTGGGCCATGTCTGATAAGAGAGGTAGGGGTAGGGGAGCTCTCTCAGTCCTCTCCCAAACCTCCAGTGTACTATCAGTATATAGGTCATTACTAGGCTTCTCCTTATCCTCCCCTGCCTCCTTCTTATCCTTCCCCTCCCCCTCACTGGCCCAGACACTCACTTCGGCTCTCCCTGTGCCCTTCACCTTGCTTGTATCCCCCAGTGGTCTGTTATCCAGCTTGGCCAGTAGCTCTTTCTGTCTCTTATGCTCCTGAGCCCTTTCCCACTGCTCCTTGGTCACTCGAATACACTTTCCATCCACTACCTCTAAGTGCGTTGACTCCACAAAAGCCTCCCAAGCCTTCGCTCGCCTCTCTACAGCACCACTCAACTCTTCTAGCACTTCCAATAAATCCTCCTCCTCCTCCTCACTTCCCTTCACTCTTGTCACCTTACACAAGATTGCTCCCCAGACTATTACCGAAGGTCAGTCCCTCGCCTTCCCAGTAGCTTCCTTCCCAGCCAGCCAAATCCTCACATCCACATCACCAGTTCTGAGCAAGGTCCCTTCCCAGACCCTGAATCTGATATCTACCACCTCTCTATATTCTGCCATGAAATCCTCAACTCTCTTTCTTGTCTCCATCACCATCACTATCAGTACTCCTTTCACCAGCAGTTGGATCACCCTGGGATCCCACTTCAGACAACATGCCATCAGAACACACATCTCTCCAACCATCAATCCAACCTTCAGTACCTCCTCCAGCAGCGCCACCTCCTCAAAACCCACCTCCACTCCCTCCAGTCCCTTCAAAAACTTCATGGATGCAGCTCCTGCCACCTGCTTAGCAATGAGCCCCAGCACTATTTTCGCTGTCACCGCTAGGCCCCAGAAGCACAGTGTAACTGCAAATGCTGAGATCGATTTTTTGAGCAACAGGGCTACTGCCAGACCCATTACACTATCTGCCAAGTCCTCTTGTCTTCTAAGCCTCAGCTACTCAGCCTCACCATCAGCCGTCACATCTGGATTTTTTTCCAGATTGACAGTCCCATCACCATCAGCAGTCACACTCTCCCCAGCCACTACTCCCCCAGCTCTATTGCCCCCCCTTCCAAGGGCTGCTCCCCCCTGCACTGTCACCTTCTCAGTCTCCTTGCCCTTCCTCAGCCAGCCCTCCAGCCCTGACGCCTGCTGTCTCCCCTTCACCATCTCTGTAAAGCTCGCCCTCCCAGATCCTGAGCCTCTGCCACTACCTCCACCCCTTCCATATTCACCCGCCAGAGCCCCCTCATACCTCCCCCCAGGCCTGGACCCCTCCCCACCTACTGCCAGTCGAAAGCACTTGGGTCACCCTGCTCAGTACGCACCTCAGGTTGCCTGTTGGTTGCCATGTTATTAGTCTCTTTTCTCCAAAAACGATATTATAAGTGTCTTTCAAAGGTTGTATAACCTGAATGATACTAGAAAGAGATGCTGCTAGTTTGTCTGATATATTGCATATCTTAGTCAAAACCCCCAAGAAGCTGAAAAAGAATATAAATTATATAAGTTAGAGTAACTTGCAGTTATCTAGACTATAGAAAAGTTCTACTACTATCTTACTAGAAGATACTTTACTATCCAAACAGACTATTTAGCCCTTACTTAGCTACTAACTATCAGATAACTTAAAGAAATCTATGTTAGATAGATTATGAAGTAATAAGTCTATGATATAACTATTGTATATCACTCTGAAAGAACTAATATCAATATAGATACTCTCTTATAGATATCTTGAAGGACTCTCAACCAGTAAATCAACTATAAATAAGAGCTTTACTATGAAATTATTACCTATCTGAGACAGTAAAAAATGCTCCAATATCTAGAAGAATAAATATAAATAATTATCAATAGAACATAGAAACAATTTAAAATCAATAGAAAAATACTAAAGAAAGAAAAACTACTAGATATATCTGAATACAAGGAGTAAGTAATGAAATCAGTATATAAAATTGTCCATCTAAGAGAAATAAATATATATGATAAAGTAAGAAGAACAATATGGTGGTCAGAAATAGAGAAAGATATTAGACAATTTGTCAAGATCTGTAACAAATGCTAGAAATAGAAATAAGACTAATGAAATCAGATCTCAGAATCAGCATATATAGAATCAGTACTCTTTGTATATATTATAATAAATGTAATTGGTCCTCTACTCTTGACCTTAACTGATAACTGATATATTATTACTATTGTAGACTTTTTTATAAAATGGATACATAGAAGCAGAACTTCTCAAGGAAGCTAATATACAGTCAATTATTGATTTCTTTCACAAAGAAATTATCTGTCAATTCAAGACCCCAATACAAGTAACCATAGATAGAAGAATAGACTTTATAAACCAGTTCTTTGAGATTCTCTATAAGAAGTATATACAAGAACTAATATATTTGGACTATAGCCTATTACTCTCAGAAAAATAGATAAACAGAAAGAATTAATAAGACCCTCAAGAATATCATTACCAAGATCTGCAATAACTATTAAAACTGATATTACTAGCTACCAATAGCATTATCTACTCTCCAGAATATCTAATTATAAAGCACTCATTTTACTCTTTAAAAAATGATATTTTGAGAAGAAAGTTCTCAAGTCTATAATTTAATAGAGATACTATATAGAAATATATAAATATGAAAATATAGAAACTATACCAAATTAGGAAAAAGGCTGAGAATTATATAACTAAGATGTATACTCTATAATGAAATAATGAGAAGAAGATTCACAAGCCTCTGGAGATTATCAAGATAGAGGACAAAGTTTCAGTATATCAGAATATAGTAGAAGTCTTATAGTTATCTTTCTCCAGTATTATTCAGATTATACAAACTTCAGGCAATACTTTTAACATAGTTTTTAGAGAAAAGATAATAGCAATATAGCCACCAATGAGCAATCTGAGAAGTATGCTGGGCAGGATAGCTCTAGTGCATTTGACTGATAATATATGAAGAAGAGTCATGGCTTGGGAGAAAGTCTGTTAGACTCTCATTTGGGTAGATATGGGGCTGACAGTAGTAGGAGACTAGACACTGGCAGACAGGAGACTGAGAGAGTGAGCTTTGCTAATAAGGTCAAGGCTAGAGATCAGACAGTAGACTTGAATAGCTGGCTGTAGAGAGACAAGAGGAAGGCAAGAGCTACAGAGTCTAGAGGGGCTGCCCAGAGTAATAGTGGTGGTAGGGCTGTAGGAGTAGTGGCTGGGAAGAGGAGAGAAACTACTGATAGAGGAGTAACTACCAATCTGATAAAAAATGGTTAATAGAGGGTCTGGGCTAGAGGGTGGTGCAAGATCTGAAAACTTGGCTAATAATGTAATAGGTCTAGTAGTAGTATTATTACTTAAGAAATTAGTATCTAAATTTGCCATCACTCTGTATTTCTGAGACTTAGCTATCATAGCTAAGCTGGTTCTATAACTACTGGCTCAGAAGGTAAAAGAGACAGCCTTGATGAAGTTTCTGAAGAGGTTTGAGGGAGTTAAGGTGGAATTTAAGGAGGAGTATCTGATACTGGCAGTGTTGGAGAAGAGAGTAATAGTTAGAGATATAATAGTATCTATGATAAGGTATCTGTACTGAGACCCATGAGTGGTTCAGCTATATAGTAGTTACTAATATTCTTATAGTGAAGAAGGAGAAGGTCAGAAAGCTGATTGTTGATGTAGTTAAGGAGTATAGAGATATCATAAATATTGAGTTTTGAGTCTATAAGAGTATAGAGTTTCAGACAGATGATATGGATATCTGGATATAGCTGGCAGAGAAGGAGAATAAAGAGAAAGAGAGAGATTGATCAGTAATACTAAAGTGGGATCAAGTAGAGTATAAGGTGTCAAGGATAAAGGAGTCATCTGAGAAGAAGAAGGACTTACTAGAGATACTAGAGAATTTGATGAAGACAGTAGAGATGAGATAGCTGGCTTGGAAGAAGTATGAGGCTAAGATAGTAGTAGAGATTATTAATAATAAGAGAGTATACCTGGATTGGGTTACTTGGGAGAGGGCACAGAGAAGATAGCAACAGAAAGAGTTATTAGTAAGTTTAGAGAAAAGCTCAAAAGTGGTAAGAAATATTAAGATAGCTGGGTCAAGGGCTAGTATCTGAGTAGGAAAGATAGTAATATTATATAGAGGAGACCTAGAGAGGTATAGCTCATAGATAGAGTATAGTAACTAAAGATGCAGTAATGAAAGAAGAGGCTCAGGATCAGTTTGGAATTCCAGTAGTGGGGGGAGAGGGGGGGTGAGTTACAGAATATACTCAAGAAGGGCTGTAATGAGTCAGTGAGAGCAGATGTTCAAGAGGGCTCAGGGATTGAGAGACAGGAGTTAAACCTGAAGAGGTAGTTAGAGGTAAGAAGTAGTTGTGGAAGATATATATTGATGAATATTATGACTGATGAGTTGGGGGGGATGATTTTCATATTATTAATAAGTCATACTAGAGAGATGTGATATGAGATAAAGAGGTAGTATATAAGTTGAGAGATGAGTTAATGGTAGCTCTGCTAGAGATGGAGGAGTATGTATGAGATTGACTAGAACAGAGAGGCAGTATTGTTGAAGATTATTAATAAGCATATAGCTTATCTGTGGGGTCTGAGGAAGAGGTTGGCAAAATGACAGATAGTGTGCAAGAAATACAGAATGTCTATAAAGATCTAGGATGGAGAGGACTGTCTGAAGATATTGGTAGCTCTGGATGCTTAGCAGGAGAAAAAGGCTGAACTTATAGCTGAGAGGAACTTTGATATAGCTAGTAATAGAATGAGTATAAAATTGTAAAATGAGATGTTCTTTTGAGGAGGAGGAAGGCCCAGTGGGAGCCAAGGGAGCAAACCCAGAGCCAGTGTCAAAGCGAATGGAAGACATGTGGAAGAGCATGTATAAGGGGGATGAACAAAGAATGTAACCGAAATTGCATCAGCTGTTTATTGCCATGCAAAAGCGCGGTCCTTATATATAAAATATGACGTCCCAAAAGGGAGGACGCACCACAACTCGGGGCGAACCGAATTAGGAACCATATGACCACCGGAGATAAGTAGAGATAAAGGGGGAGCCAATCCCAGTTGCAGGATAAAAATCACAAACAAACACAAACAAAACAAATCCAAATCGAGATTAAAAAACATCCGCAGACCCCGGAGGGGTGAGCGCAAGCGAGGGGTGAGGCCGAAACGGAGCAAGCCACAGTGAGCCCGAGCGAAGCGAGGGGCCGAAGGCAGCAGAGGAGAGCGGAGTAAGGCCATGACCCCGGAGCAAGCGCGAGACCCTGGAGGGGGCAAGGATGTTTTTTAATCCTCTCCGACAGAGTCGGAGGCACCAGAAGGTGATGAAAATGCAAAATAAGAGCGATGGATTAGAGAAGAAACAGAAGGAAGACGCGAACGGGCAATCAGAGGGTGTCGAGGAAGAGACGAAAGTCCATGACATGAAAGAGAAGAGTGCAGGACAGTGTCAGGGCATTGAGTGACCCATCGAGTACGATCAAATGGTACAACAAGAATCGGGGGTAGGAAGGAAGAGGGGTTATGGAGTGGGTAAGGGGGGAGGGAGAGAAGGGAGGGGGGATAAGAGGGAGAGAGGAGGGAAGAGCGAACAACAGACCATTCAATCAAAGCAAGAAGATCATGAACGATAGAAATTGGGTAGGCACGACAATGGACCATGAAGTTGCCAAGAACCCAAACAGCAGACACCCAATCAGAACGATGGGAGCAGCATAAAGCAAGACGATGAGCCTCACCCCGAACACATTCAAGGAGAGTGTGATGAGGATGGTTGGACAAGAAGTCAGGGAACTGTTGAGAATGAGAAAAGTGAGAATATACAATAGTTCGAAAAGGGGAAAGAGAAATAGAAAGGTCCAAAAAAGGAATACTAGTCATACTGTACACCCAGGTAATAGAGTGATGGGGAGGGTAGACACCCAGAAACACATTAGGGATATCGACACCAGTAACAGTGAAGACAATGAAGTCATCAATGTATTGGCGAAAGAAGATATCTCTAGCTCGGAACACGATGGAAAGAGGTAAAGTATGATCACGTATCACACGAAGTTCATGAGTCAAGCCAACTAAGTTGGCGAGAGTGGGGGCACAATTTGTTCCCATGGCAATATCAGATATCTGGTGAAAACAGCTAAGGGCCAACTCAAAGAAATTAGAGCAGCAGATGAGGAGCATAAGCTCAATAATGGAAGCCAACGAAACAGGAGAATTCAAAGGAAAGATGATGGAACCCAAGAAGCGAAGACAATCATCGATCTCATCAAAATGAATAGCAGTATAGAATGAAGAGAAGTCACCAGAGGCCAAATGGGAAAAACGATGAACAGGCACAATGGTGGAACAGAGAAGGGCGAGCTCCTAGGTATCCTGAAGAATGGTATACTCAGGCCCAAGACGGTGCTGAAGAAGAGCCATCCAGGAGAGGAAGAAGTGAGAAAGCCACTTCAAAATCTTAGTGGTAGGCGAACAAAAAGCAGCCGTGATAGGATGCCAAGCCAAAAGAGGCTTGTGAACTTTGGGAAGGGCATAGAAAACTGGAAGACAAACATCCGGAGAGGACAAAGAGTCCTGGAAGAAGTTAAAAATGGGGTTTGCAAAAGGAGAATCCAAAAGCGATCTAGTAAGAGCTAGAGAAACCTGAAGGAGAGTGAGAACCTCATCCAATCCAAGAGCACTGGGCTCGTAAGCCGTGGCTTGAAGGAGGGCAGAAAGGCCATCAAGGTAGAGCGATTTAGGAATAAGCACAAAATCCTGATTTTTATCAGTGACTGTGAGTACGTGTGAAGGCAGTTGCTTGACCGATTTAAGTGCAGTATGCACAGCACGGTCTGAAACCAAGCAAGAGCAAGCACATCCGGGAATGGACAGCGAGCAAGCCATGTTGAGGAATACGCAGTGTGAAGAGACATTGGGAGGGGGGACCCAATCGCTAGGAACAAAATAGCGAGAGGGCATCTCATCACGATCCTCAAAGAAGATGGCAAGGTCAAGAGCACATCGAAAGTACAGAAGACGAGCTGGATCAGTGGAAGAAAATTGGGAGGGAGTCGCAGAAAAAACAAAGCGAGGACCCAGGGATAAGGTAAAGACTTGAAGGGGAGAAAGGGGGCAGTCAGCTGAAGAAAAAGGAGGGGACAAAAGAGCCCCAGAAGAAGAGTAAACCCGAAAGTTTGGGACAAGTAACTGGGAAAGATGAAGGGGGGACAGCATGAGGAACCACTCAGGGCACACCAGAAGCGACGACAGAATCCGAGATGAGATGGAGACACCAGGAGAGAACCATGCCGGGGGGAAGTTTAGGAGCGGGAGGTCTTCCCCTTCCCTCTGACTTTTTTTGAAGGCAGCGAGCCCGACGAGCGAGAGCACACCCCGTCAGAGTGCAAGACCTTGCGGCCACAGGCTTTCGTGCAACCCTTACATTCAGGGGCATGGGGAGAGGAGGCGGAGGAGGAACCGGTGGAGGAGGCGGAAGGAGAGTGAGCAGCTGAAGGAGCAGCAGCACGAGGAACACCACCATGGGGGCAGATGGACTTGGCCGGGTGCCAGTAGGCATGGTGGAGGCGACCAGAGCAGACAGTACAAGGCCAGGCCCCGACAGGGCGAGAACCAAGCTGATGGCCACGCTTGGGGGTGGGGGGAATGGAGGAGGAGGCCTTGGTGGGGGAGGGGGACCGAGAAGAGGCCGACGAAGCCTGGTTGAGCTTGGCGGGGGTCTTGGCAGGGGTCTTGGAGGGGGCCTTGGCAGCAGCGGTGGCGAAGGAACGAACCTCAGCATGGGCGGCAGTGCGAGCCTCGGCACGGATGGCCTCGGAGACTGAAACCTCAGGGGAGGTGGAGAGGGGAGCAGTGGTGGCGGCGCGAGCAGCAGCGGCAGCACAAGACATCTCTTGTTCATGGAGGCAAGCAACGAAGGAGGTGCTGGCGAGAAGGAAATGACGTACAGCGTCAATGTCGGTGGCGACCGAGGGAACTTTGTGGATGGCGAAGCCACAAAAAGGAGCAGCATCCGAGAGGTGAGAGGAGGCAAAGGCCATGAAAGCGGCACAGGTACGGTGGAAGGAGGCAGAGGTGTGGCAGTAGAAGTGGCGGCGGCATCAGTGGCGGCAAGCTTGGCGGTGGCAGTAGCGGCACAAACCTCTTCAGAGAGAGCTTGGCGGCAGGCCTTAGGGAGAACGGAGTAGCAAACGGCAGGCGGAGCGACAATGTCGATGTCATGGTGGAGACGAGCCTCCTTGGCAGAGAGGGCAAGAACTGACCGGAACTGAGAAAGGAGCAGATGACCAGAAGGACGAAGGTCCAGGGGGAGGGAGAGAATAGCGGACAAGACATAAGCCTCAAACGAAACAGTGGCAGGGGTGAAGGCGGAGGGGGGAGGAGGAGGAATCTCATCCATAACTTCGTTGACTAGGACGGAGACCCTGAGGGCAGGTGGTACAGCAGAGAAGGAGGAAGGCCCAGTGGGAGCCAAGGGAGCAAACTCAGAGCCAGTGTCAAAGCGAATGGAAGACATGTGGAAGAGTGTGTATAAGGGGGATGAACAAAGAATGTAACCGAAATTGCATCAGCTATTTATTGCCATGCAAAAGTGTGGTCCTTATATATAAAATACGATATCCCAAAAGGGAGGACGCACCACAACTCGGGGCAAACCGAATTAGGAACCACATGACCATCAGAGATAAGCGGAGATAAAGGGGGAGCCAATCCCAGTTGCAGGATAAAAATCACAAACAAACACAAACACAACAAATCCAAATCAAGATTAAAAAACATCCGCAGACCCCGGAGGGGTGAGCGTGAGTGAGGGGTGAGGCTGAAATGGAGCGAGCCACAGCAAGCCCAAGTAAAGCGAGGGGCTGAAGGCAGCAGAGGGGAGCAGAGTAAGGCCGAGACCCCGGAGCGAGTGCGAGACCCCGGAGGGGGCAAGGATGTTTTTTAATCTCGATTTGGATTTGTTTTATTTGTGTTTGTTTGTGATTTTTATCCTGCAACTGAGATTGGCTCCCCCTTTATCTCTGCTTATCTCCAGCAGTCATGTAGTTCCTAATTCAGTTCACCCCGAGTTATGGCATGTCCTCCCTTTTGGGACGTCATATTTTATATATAAGGACCATGCTTTTGTGTGGCAATAAACAGCTGATGCAATTTCAGTTATGTTCTTTGTTCGTCCCCCTTATACATGCTCTTCCACATGTCTTCTGTTTGCTTTGACACTGGCTCTGGGTTTGCTCCCTTGGCTCCCACTGGGCCTTCCTCCTCCTCTGCGAGACTTTGTTAGTGACTGTTTAATTAGAGATAAAATAGTATGAGTCTATGATATTATTGAGAGAGTGAGAGCTATGAGTAAATAGTTATTTAGTATTTCTGGACCAGAAAATGATATATGATAAGATTCAGTGAGTATGGCTAGAGGGGGTACTGAAGTATATTAGAGTTCTCTTGAGAATCTGGCAGTTCTTAGTCAGTCTGCTGGAGGGCTATTCTGGTGAATAGACACTAGGGGGTCTCTTTCCTCCTAGATAGAGGGGTTCTGTAGAGTGATTTACTATTGCTGATTCTTTATACCCTCTCTTTGGAGTCTCTGTTAGATAGTATTTAGTACAAGGTAGGGGGGTTAAATATTCTTAAAGTGAATTGAAAAATGTGAGCCTTTGCTGGTGATATAGTGGCCAGACTGAGCTCTGTTGAAATTTTGAAATATCTTAGTTATAGCAACTCAATATATAGTAGTGTAGCTTGATTATGTCATCATATAAATATCATTAATTTATATAAAAATACATAAGCTAGTATCAATAAACAACTCTCTTTCTTCTCTCCACTCTTTCTAAGTATTCTACAATAAAAGGTTATGAGCTCTACTAGCAAAACAAATAACAAAGACAAAGACACCTCTCAAATATATATGTTATACTATGTAAAGAAAAATATCACACTTTATTAGATATATTAAACTTGAGCCCACCAAGTAATATAAGCAGAATAAGATCCAAAATAGTAGAGTAGATTGGGTGTTAATATACTTAAGTGCTTGATGATCAGTAATGACATCAAACTCAATATCCTCTAAATAGCATCACTAGTGACCTGGTATATATATTATTACTAATAGCTTCTTCTCATAAGTGATCAGCTTTTGTTCAGCTAGAGCCAACTTGTGGGACTCAAAGGCAATAGAGTAATATCCTTTACCATCATCTTATGACAGAACTGCTTCAATGGCAAAATTTGATATATCAGTAGTAATAGTGAATTTTAGACTTAGATCTGTATTTTGCAAGACTGGAGTATGAGTTAGATGGTTCTTGAGTTCTTAGAAGACTTGTTGATAAAAGAGGTCTCAAGTATAAGATACATAGTGATCAGAGTAAGATGTCTTTCTCATGATATTAGTCAGTGGCTCAGCAATACCAGAGAAGTTTCTGACAAAGTAACAGTAGTAGCCAGCTAGACCAAAAAAGGACTAGAGTTCTATAAGATTTAATAGAATAGACCATTCTTGAATTATCTCTATCTTGTGTAGATCTATTTGAATTCCTTGTATAGAGATAATGTGGCTAAGATATTTAACTTGTTCTTTGAAGAATTCATACTTCTTGAGCTTTACATAAAGCTTGTATTTTTGTAATATCTCCAGAATCATTCAGATATACTTGAGATACTCTTCTTTAGTTATACTAAAGATCAGGATATCATTAAGATATACTAACAAAAAGAGAAATAGTTAATTCTTGAATATCTTATTCATGAGGGTCTTAAATGTAGCAGATATATTGATAAGACCAAATACTAGAACTAGAAATTTGTAAAGTCTAAAGAGAGTTATGAATATAGTCTTAGGAATGTCTTCTGGCTTGATTCAGGTTTGGTAGTATCCCAATATAAGGTTCAACTTGGTGAAGTACTTGGCATTCTTGAGAGTATTAAAAATTTAATCAATCAAGAATAGTGGATATAGTTCTTGACTATAAGCTTATTGAGTATATAGTAGTCTATATACATTTGCAGAGTACTATCCTTCTTCTTAATAAATAAGACTGGTGTACTATAAGGGGATTTACTTGGTTGAATGGCTTCTCATATAAGTAGTTCTTTTAGTTCCTTCTTTACTGCTTCAATTTTAAGAGTTGACATGCAGTATATGTATTTCTTGAGTGATACAGCTCATGGGGTCAGTTTGATTTCATAATCAACTTCTCATGTAGATGGTAAACCAGGTAGCTTATCTGGGAAGATATTCTTGAATTCTTTAAGCAATAACTTGATACTTTCATTGATTGACAGCTTCTTGTCTTGTTTCTTGAGATGGATTATTACAACAAAGGTATATACAACCTTCTTGAGTACTTTCTTATACTGTATTGCTGATAGTATTATAATCTGGATTTTGTTCACAGGCTTGTCTGTCTTGATAGTGATATTGACTCCTTCTTGAAGTAGAGTAACTTCATTCTTATACCAATCAATATTCAGATTATATTTTGTAAGTTAGAGTTTTCTTAAGATCAAATTATGATCTCCTAGTAGTGTGACCTTAACATCTACTCATTCTCAATATTTCTGGATCTTGATGGATAGTTTGGTAGCAATTGACTTAATAGAATATAGTATACTATCTACAGTAACTATGCAATCATTCTTAAATATAGGCTTAGCAAGAATCTTGAGATTTTCAATGAGGTTCTGGTTGATGAAGTTCTCTGCAGCTCTACTATTTATATATAAGCACTTGAACTTTTTTTTTCTTGACTAGATCTTTGAAAATAAGTATAGCTTGAGCTCAGTTTTCAGTGAGACTTGCTGCTTGATCAGTACTACTAAAACCTTTTTTATCTCACTTAGTTTCAGATAGTTCTTAGACTTCTGTGATCTTGGATTAATTGGCTTTTTCTAGGATCATTTGCATGACTTGGTCTCCTTTCTTAACTATATAGTCTTGATCCTTCTGATTAATAATTAAGACTTGAACTTGTTCTTAATAGTCTGGATCAATGACACCAGTACTAATATCTAAATAATATTTAATACTAAATCCTGATTATAGTGCAATTCTAGCATAATATCCTTCAGGACATTGAACTGCAATTCTAGTAGGCACTAGAGTTCAGCCTTTGGCTGGAATAGTGACTTGTTTAACAGAGTATAGGTCAAGACCAATGGCTTCTTCTAATTGATATTGAGAGATCTGAGTCTTCAGATGAAGCTTTTTGATCTTAAGTTCAAGTTGACTAGTAGTGGGTGACAGGTGTGTCTTTGGATAATATAGTAATTGGTCTTGAGGATTTGCTGGTCTACTTAGGATATTTGGTTACAATGTATCTTATTTGATAACAGAAGAAATAAGCTCCAAATTTCTTCAGGTAGTCTTTCTCTTCTGAGATAAGCTTGTTATTTTTCTTATTTATTATATCTAGATCCATTAATGCTAGGCCAACTACTTTGGATTAGTTCTTGTAATGATTCTCAAAGTAATTCTTCTTGTAGTATTCTGGTTTAAAGCAGTTGTTAAAGATGATAACATCAAATGTAAGAGGGTTGCTTTTTAGGGTAACCGTTACGTAGTTCTGGAAGGGTTTTTCTGGAAGTTCTGGATATTCTGGAAGACTGTTTTCTTATGGTCAAGATCAATTTCGTATGGAGTACGTCCTCTACGCTTATTGATTTCAAGATCGGGTTGACGTCTCAACCAAAGTCCTTTTTCGGACTAGTTCTGGATGTTCAGGATTTTCCGTATTTCAGGAAGTTCAAGAAACTAAGGCCAGCTTAGTTGAATTGGTGTATCGCTGCAGACAATACCCAATTAGGAAATTTCGTGATGGGGTTAGGAGTAGGACCTAACGGGGAGCGGATTTACTTAAGAGTGGTTTGTGGGTTATTAAATAGGTTTATTCGCTATTCATGATATTGCTATACTAGGAGTAGTTGTGTGAAGGGTATTGTGGGAAAGTGCTCAGGAGTTGTGTTCAGATTGTTTAGGTCTGAGATTCTGAGGTCTGAGGGAGGGGGTATTTATACTAGTGAGGGGCTATCTGGACTATGCTAAATATGGGTGTAGCACTAAGTGCTTTGCTGAGTCGGAATGCAGTCACGTAGTACAAGTGTGATCTGACATGTCAAGAGATCG